>JAKTUW010000002.1:0-176165 GCA_030556915.1 Wickerhamiella qilinensis
CCTAGAGCGAACTCACTCCTCAAGTGTACCGAGTGCTCAGCTCTCGAACACAGAGCCTAGGTTAGTGAAACCACTGAGCCGGCACCGAGGCTATATTACGGCGAAGAAAGCCCAGAATAACCTCAGCACTAAAACTTGGCGGCCGTATATTTGGCTCAGGCTAGAGCTGTCCCCGCATCCCGTGTGTCTTTTGGGGATTCTATTTCGGTGCAATTGCATCTATCGTTCTTTCGCCTTTCTGGCCCCACTCAAATACCATTTGGGCCGTGCCACGTAAAGCGAGGTCGAGACGTAAATTACAGCCAAGACCGAAGGCAATTTGAACGATTACTTTTTTTTTTTTTTGTTGCCACCCTCCCCTCTCCGGCCATAGGCTTGAGCTGGCTGGAACCTTAAATTGCTAGGCTCACAATCCAACGTGGCCTGCCCAAGTTTGTATAGCTGTGCACGGGCCTCACCCGTATCGCGGACATTGGGCCCCTTTTCAAAAGCGTGCCCAAAAGTGCTTTCTACCCAGCAGCCTCGTCCAAGTCGGTTTCCTTTTGATTTTACCCCCCTAAACTTCTTTTTCGGGCACTCAAAAAATTTTTTTTCCCCTTGCTTTGTTCAATTGGTTTTTGCACTAATTTGACGTTTCAAATGCCAGCCCACCGCCCTCATTCGTTATCGATACCCATCCCCATCATGGGCAACTGGGCCCCCGAGCCTTTGCTCCCAGACTACTCGGAGTATAGAGACGGTCCGGTGCTCGTTGTTCCGCAGGGAGTGTACCTCTACGGGGAGCCTGATCGGGCCACGCTAGAGCAGTTCGATTTGGTGATCAACGTTGCCCGCGAAGTACTCAACCCCTTTGAACACGTTGCCGGTCCGAATGCCCACAACGCCGGCGCTCCGGGCATGCACGGCGCCTGCAATGCGCAGACTCCCTCGCCTGTCACACCGACTCACACCTTGCACACCCGGTCCTTGACTGAGGTGCTGCACACAAGCTACGTTCTCGTGCCTGGGGCCAGCGGCCCCATTCTCTCGCGCGTCTATGGGCTGGGCCGGCCAGTTGAGTACGTGGAGGTGGCCTGGGACCACAACTCGCAGGTTGTGTCCGATCTGGAGGCTCTCACGGGGCTAATAAGCGAGCGCCTGCGGGCAGGCAAGCGAATTCTCGTGCACTGCCAGTGCGGTGTGTCGCGCTCGGCCTCGCTGGTCGTGGCCTTTGTGATGCGCGAGTTTGGTCTCGATCTCTCGTCGGCGTACGAGTACGTCAAGCAGCGTTCGCCGGGGATTTCGCCCAACCTCGAGCTTATGGCCCAGCTTGTCGAGTGGCAGCAGGCCCGCGCGGCCCCGTCATAGCAGCGGCCCCAGCGACCGTCTCGACGGTGGCTCGGCCAGCAGCCTCGGCGGGCCGTTGACTGTCTTTTATACGTGGCGATATTTATAGAGCATTGAGCGCGCTAATCAAATACATAACATAACACAGACGGCGGCGGTGCCGCGTTGCGCTGCGCTGCAGCAGGCGGCCCGCGCATCTAGCGGCTGTTCTCATTTTGTATGGGGAAAAACAAATGCAGGGGCCTTGCCGTTACAGAGCAGCGATTCCCTCGAGTGCCGAGTTGACAAAGAAGCGCACATCTGGGTCGGCGTCGTCGGCGTGCTTTTCGAGCACAGGCACAATCTGCTCGACTACCACGGGCCGTGCGTCGGCAGCGCCCTTCGCCTGGAGCGCGGCGGCCAGCACCTGAAACGCCTTGGCGCAGTTGAAGCGAATGTTGGGCACGGGGTCGTCGACGAGGCTGAGAATAAACGGCAGCACCTGCTCCTTCAACACCGGAGCGGACAGCGCCGGAATCAACGTCTTGACTGCCAGCAGCGACGTCAGCCGGTACAAGTAGTTGGCCTGTGCGTTGATTACTACGATTTTGGGCACGATCTGCGTCTCGAGCCACTCGGTGCCAAACACGTCGGCCAGCCGCACGAGGTTGGTCGCGGCCGCGTCCCGGATGGCCCATACGGGATCCCAGAGCCACTGCAGCACCATGGGCACCAGCTCTTTGTTGAAAAAGTCCTTTCCCAGCTGCTCGGCCAGCAGCGGGCTGTACTCGATGATGGCCAGTAGCACGCGCCATTGCTTATCCTTGGCCAGCTCGGAAATAGCAGGTAGTAGGCTCTGGGACAGCAGATCGATACCGATTACGCCGTTAATGACCTGGAGGTTGGAAATGATTTGTAGACGGACCTCAGAGTGCTCATCGCGAAGCATCTGCAGGAATAGCGGGAGAAGAAATTCGATGGTTTTGTCGCGACCGAGACTGCCAGACAGATGAGAGATCTGCGTGGCCAGCGCCTCACGAACATGCTCGCTGGTGTCCTCAGTCAAATGCTCCAAGGTAGGAACAATCTCCGAGAGAATCGTGTTGGCTGGTAACAAAGCAGAAAAGCCCACCACACGCTTGGCGATAGCGGTGCGCACCTCGGCCTCCGCATCTTTCGTGAGCCGTACAAACTGAGCCACTAGCTTCTCGCGGAGGTCACCCTTGGGGCTCGAAGAAGGAATGTGGGCGGCAACCTCGCTGGGTCCGAGTAACGCGCTGGCCAGCTGCTCAAATCTGTCAGCAGCCATATACCGTACCCGCCAAGATTTGTCGGTGAGCAGGTCAAGGGCCCGCTTGGCCAGCGCCTCGTCGGGCTCACCGTCCACCTGCGTAGCGGCAGCTGAGCGGCGCATGAGTGCAATTACCACGTCCACCGACAGAAGGCGCACCGAGTCCTGGTCGTCGTCAGCCAGGGCAGCAACCATCTCGTTGAGTGCGGAGTCCGAAGCGGCGGCCGTGGTCGGGTCGGCAGCGGCGGAGGGAAGCGCTTCTACCACCTGGGGCAGGTTTGTAGCCGCCGAGCGGCGCACCATAGGCGCATCGTCCGAGACAAGGTTAGCAAACAGCGGGAGCAGCTTGGCGTCCGGGACGCGGCGAAGCACTGTCGCAAACAAGCCTGCAGCAGACATGCGGGAGGAAAACCAGTCTGCAGTGGCGAGACGGCGCACGAGCGGCTCGAATGTCTTCTGCATCTGTTCGGAGTTGAGCGCATCGCCGACCACCGTCAATGTATGTACTGCTGCGTCGCGAACTGTGGGCTCCTCGCAGGCAGCCAGGGAGTCCAGGACAGGCACCAGCACTTGTGCGTGCGCAGGGCCGCCGACCAGCGGCACAAACTTGGCCAGCTCGTCCGCCAGCACCACCAGAATCTCGTCCTCGTCCTCCTGGGCAACCTCCTGGAGGAACGGTACGAGTTCGGCGCGGGTGCGGTCCTCGCCGAGGGCCAGCCCAATGGTCGACACGTTGCTCATGGCCTTGACCCGCACGCCCACGTCCTCGTGCCGCAGCTCGTCCACAAGCACGGCCAGTGGGTACAGTTCTTCGGACATGGCAGGGTTGTTTGGTAAGAAGGCAAGATTCCGAGGGTTAGGTGCGGGGGTGGAGACCGGCGTGTGAAGGGCAGGTCGCGAGCCAGCAGGGTAAAAGCTCACACTCCCAACGAGCAGGTGTGCCTGGTGGGAGGCAGAGCTGGGGGCCGGGGAGGTTTTGTGTGGCCCGTGGATGCGCGTGGTGTGGGTAAGGCACCGCCGGCCCCTGCTGCTGGCAAGGTGAAAAATAATAATGTAGTAAGCCATCGGATTCGAGCCATCCACCGACTCGAGCATCTGGAGCTGGCGTCGACCAGCATGTCGAACTTCCTGAAACTCAAGCAGGACATCCTGGACGCCCTCGGGGTCGTCGACTATTCGCCTAAGGGCTCGGTCGACCACGAGATCGTGCCGCTCATCAACCTCGTCAACACCCACCCCAAGCTGGTCACCACCTCGTCGTGTGCTGGCCGGGTGTCGATTTTCATCGAGGGCTCCAAGGCCAACAAACGCATCGGCGGCAAGGGCGATGGCGGCGCATGGCTCTTTTTCACACATGATCCTGCTGAGCTGAATCCTGGCTGGATCAACGGCCTGCACTCGTACGTCCACCCAGCTGTAGTGCCCGCAAACGAGCCTCGGCGCTACGTGCTGTACAAGTTCGAGCCTTTCATTCTGCATGTACGCTGCGCCGACAATGCCGCGGCAGCCGCACTCTATTCTGCCGCTATGGCATGCGGCTTCCGTGAGTCAGGCATCGGCCCGCACAACTTGGTCGCCATCCGCATCTCCATGCGTCTCGACGTGCCCATCGGGTATCTTGACGGTAAGTCTATTCGCCAAATGGTACCTGATACGTACATCAGTGAGCTTGACAAAATGAGCTTGGAGTTGTTTGCTAAGAATTCTCGGCGCATTGCTGAGATCACAGAAAAGATCCGGGATCTTCCGGATTTTCCGGGGTCGCAGCGTCCCAGCGAGACCGTGGCCGAAACCAAAGACGAGCGTCGGCAGCGTAAGCGGCGTGAAGGACTTGCTCAACAAGATAAGAAGCTGGCCCAAAAGGAAAGCTTTAAAATAACTGGCAATGAAGCTGGTAGGGAGCTGGAGGGAGGTATCGCGGCCCTCTTTGCTTGACCGCTGCGGCCAGCTTTCGCAGCCAGAAGCTGAAAAGATGGTCGCGAAGCTATTGGGCCTGCTGCTGGTTTTGACTTTTTATTTATTATGTATTATGCGAAAAATGGTAATATACTGTCTTCCGAAATCAATAGGTCTGTGAGGTCTTTTTGTACGGCGGGGCGCTGATCTGGGTGATGGCTGCACACGACTCGGCGGCTTTGACGTCTCTAAGATTGCCTGACTCATCGGATCACCCTTCAACCAACCTCGCAGGACTGTATTGAAATATGTCCGAGTTAGAGAAGAAAACCGAAGAGCTATCGCTTAACGCGCAGCAGGCGACCGAGAACGCTACATCGGTTTCTAAAAGCGAGCTCAAGGCCGATGCACCCACTGATGTGCCGCTAGGGGATGATGGAAAGCCACTGTCCAAGAATGCCCTGAAAAAGCTGCAAAAGGAGAAAGAGAAAGAGGCCAAGCGCCTCGAGAAGGAAGCCAAGCAGGCTGCAGAGCAAAAGGCTCGCGATGCTGCTGACGTCGACTTTGCCACAGCTCACTACGGGAAGTTTCCGCTCATCCAGTCCCGCAACCAGGACAAAACCGGGATCAAGCGTGCTCAAATCCAGAACCTGAGTGCACGCGATGCGGGCCAGGAAATCGTTATGCGTGCCCGCCTGCACTCTTCTCGCCTTCAGGGAAACAAGATGGCGTTCCTTACACTGCGCCAGCAGGATGCATCCATCCAAGCCCTGGCGGTTGTAGACGGTCAGCAGGTGTCTAAACAAATGGTCAAGTGGGCTGCTGGTCTGTCGCTTGAGAGCATTGTACTCGTTAAGGGCAAGGTTGCTGCCACGCGTGAACCCATCAACAGTGCTACTGTTAAGGACGCTGAGATTGTGGTTCTCGAGATCCACTCTATTGCTGAGACCCCAGCTCAGATGCCGATCCTGATCGAGGACGCGTCGCGCTCGGAGGCCGAGGCTGAAGCTGCAGGACTCCCTGTTGTGAACCTGGATACCCGTCTGGACTCTCGTGTCATTGACTTGCGTACCCCGACCAACCAGGCGATCTTCAGAGTTCAGGCCGCTGTCGGCACCCTGTTCCGCGAGTTTTTGCTCAAGAATAACTTTGTGGAGATCCACACTCCCAAGCTAGTCGGTGCGCCCTCTGAAGGCGGGGCCAACGTCTTTAAGGTCGAATACTTCAAGCGTAATGCATACTTGGCGCAGTCCCCTCAGCTGTACAAGCAGATGCTTATTGCTTCCGACTTTGAGCGAGTGTTTGAGGTCGCCCCTGTGTTCCGCGCCGAGAACTCGCAGACTCACCGCCACATGACCGAATTCATGGGCCTGGATCTCGAAATGACATTTGAGGAGCACTATGATGAGGTCGTGGACCTGTTAGGTGATATGTTTATCTACATCTTTTCCAGCCTGAAGGGTCGTTTTGCCAGCGAAGTAGCTACTGTGCGCAAGCAGTACCCTGTGGAGGAGTTTTTACTGCCCGCTGATGGCAAGATGGTTCGCCTGCACTATAAGGAGGGCATCCAGCTACTGCGCGAAAATGGCTATCCCGATATTGGCGAGTTTGATGACCTGACCACCGAACAAGAAAAAGCACTGGGAAAGTTGGTGCGCAACAAGTACCACACCGACTTTTACATCCTCGACAAGTTCCCCCTAGCGGTGCGCCCCTTCTATACCATGCCTGATGCCGATGACCCGAACTACTCGAACTCGTACGACTTTTTCATGCGCGGCGAGGAAATCCTCTCGGGCGCCCAGCGTATCCATGATGTGGAGCTTCTGAGCAAGCGCATGAAGGAGTTTGAGCTCGACCCCGAGAGCGACGGTCTACGCGACTATGTCAATGCATTCAAGTATGGCGCTCCTCCACATGCTGGCGGTGGCATTGGCCTGGAGCGCGTGGTGATGTTCTACTTGGGCCTGGGCAACATTCGCCGGGCCTCCCTTTTCCCCCGCGACCCTCGCCGCGTGATGCCTTGAAACGATTGCTTCAGAGCTTAACCAATAGTTTCAAGGGTCCATAGTGAAACAGCGCTCCATTCTGTCGCGAGGTATTATGGCAGTCGATCACCAATGTCTAGCTGGAATCCGTGCGCTATAACACGACGGCCACGTTACACGAACCAGGTAGCGTGTGTCCATATCTCCGTCCAGTATCCCTCTCCGCGTTTCGCGCCCATTAAATATGCTCTCATGCCGGAGTCCACCATCTGTTGCTTTTTCCGCTCAGCTCTCATGCACCTTGTGATCCACGGCTCGAACCAACTAGGGCCCTCGGTTGTCCCACATAGTAGAGTGCATGTTCCGTGCATACCGAGAAATCTTCAGGCGCATCATGGGCTAGGGCAAACGAGCTAGGGTAGTAGCAACGATCGATCAATAACATTTAGCGATACTAATCATGTTCTTGAGAGCTGACTTGTCATTTGTATAGCAATCTCGCAATTGAGCGTGTTTTTGGGAGATCTCTAGCCTTCGTGCCGGGTTTTTGGTGCTGCCCAGAGTGCCCTGCACGAATATGATTCAGTACATAACCTAACCCAATTCATGTTATCACCGGCCCGCCCCTCCGAGTTCCCCCACGTGTCGAGCGTTTCTTTATGGGAGCCTTGAGGTTTGCAGTCAAACGTTTTGATATTGCTTTGAAATCCACCATTAGAATTGAGAGTGGGGTTCAATGGCATGTTTCAGGAAGTCATCGGCCGGGTAGCAATTATATCCCTTCCCCGCTATGTGAGCTGCTGCAGCAAGTGACGGCGGGAGGTTGAAGATGACTAGGATCCGATACGATCGGCGAGCCCTCATGGCCGTACCGTTTTGTATATTGTAATATAGAACGGTTGTCAATCCAGAACAAAATGGGGTCAACGACGCATGTTCGAAATATTACTTACCGTCTAGCTGAGTTTTGACTTGTATTAGGCTCGATTCCAGAAATGGGCTGACCTACTCTTAAAGGTGTGTAGCAACTAAAGGTAAAGGGTTGACGATGGCCTCCGCCTTCGATGTACTCTCTGCTAATTTCGAAGTCGGCAAACATAACTTACCTGCCAATTATGCGGCCGGTTTATAGCACACTGGAATCCCTGCTATGCATGGCCCCGCACTGTCAATGGTAGTGCATTCGCGAGAAATGTCCTTGTAGCCGAGAACACAGCCGACAAGGCCCCTGTGATCACCGTAAATCATACATGTACAGTGAATGAATTCGATACCCGTTGTTCCTTGGGAGAAACTTGGTGGCCCGCTTGCCTCGAAGAGAAAAGAGAATTGTCTTTACAGCGGCGGCCAGTTAATTGTAAGCACGTCCGAAATAGGATGCACGGTCCGCATGCGGCACTCTGTTATTTGCTTCAGGGCGTGGCGGGCGGCAGCTGAAATCAAGTGACAATCCTAAACGGGGGAACAAGAGCTTTGGGGCCAGACAAAAAACCCCTTTTGATGTGAGATCCAAGAGATACCACAACCAATACATTACACACTGTAGCCATTTAGCAGCAGGCAGCCTTGCGACCATATTTTAGGCTCCTTGTATTCCCCGGGCGCGGCATTGCAGAATATCCGGGCATGCTGTTCGAGTCGGGTTGCCGAAGGGGAGTGCGCCTGCTCCAATTACTCCGAAGCGCTCAACAGTATAGGGCTGCCGAGAGCACTCCACGAACCCAGTAATGGCAAAGGGCTCGAAAATGCTGTAGTAGAAATTTCATGGGGGTTCAATCTACACGATCATCCATCCTATCGTGCTTGATTTCACACCGATGCACAGTAGAAAGCCTTCGAGCGCTAAAGGATGCGGAATGTTCACGCTGCAAGGAACAATGATCTCACGCGCTGTGATGCAGGGCAGAGGACAATGTATACTGCAGAACTCCGCAGGACACGCGGCCGACAGGGCCCAGGGTTCCTATGCACCCAGAACCCTGAAGGCAATTTTTGAGTGTTGGTATATATTGAGAGGCGAATCTCATTGAGCCAACCCTCTCTGACCAAAGTTGGGTACCCATTGATTTTTCCCCGTAGTGGGGCATATTTCGCATAGTTCCTTGATCCAGACCGTAAAGTGGTTTTCGTTACTACTGGTTCTGCCCCTTAGCGAGCCTGGTCCGACCAACGCACAGGCAGCTGGTTGGTTTCCCCAAGGTCCGAAGTCGGTGACTGAACACCTTGGCGTTGCGTTTCTCCTGCCCTGATCACACTTCTTACAAGCCCAGCGTGTGAGCCTTGTGTATCTCTCGGCCGCCTCGCTTTTTCCCTACCCTCCCCTTTCCCCCCTTCGAATACAAAGGGTTAGGTGTAGCACGAGGGTGGCGCATACCTGAGTCAGTGCTTAGACTTGTACGAGCTCCGCACGGGATAGGCCCCTAGTCCGCCTGCTGCGCATCTGCTCTTGCATATTGGTACCGTGACTGCATACCGACGGCTCAGATCGAGTTGACGTTGCTGGAAGAATAGCCTGCAACTCGTACAGATCATCTGTATCGCCCCGTGATTTTGGTGGACAGATCGACACTCGCCCACATTTCTGCACCGGCGTCCTGCATTTACCCAATTGCTCTAAATTGGGGTTTTTTGTTTGCGGTTCACCTACAGCTACGTCGGAGAACTGAGCTGAGACCACTGTGGCCTTTTATTCGCGAATTCGGACTTATCATTTCAAAGGTTGTCCCCGCAAAGTCGCTACCCAACTAGGACCAGCTAAAAATCCGGCGACAGTGTAAAGCGGTGGCACCTGTCACTTTTATTTTTGTCAGCAGTCTTGTGCGTCTGTGTGATACCGTGCATATACTTGAGCG
This sequence comes from Wickerhamiella qilinensis, assembly GCA_030556915.1. Classification (NCBI taxonomy): domain Eukaryota; kingdom Fungi; phylum Ascomycota; class Dipodascomycetes; order Dipodascales; family Trichomonascaceae; genus Wickerhamiella; species Wickerhamiella qilinensis. The sequence continues at coordinate 9,333 of JAKTUW010000002.1, forward strand.
AGACCGGCATATCTCACGCCCGAATGTATAACCAGGGTATACCATCAAAGGCACCCAACGAGCAAAGGTGCGCGCTCAGAGAAATACGAGCCAGATTCTCATCCTCCGACAAACCTACACAATCCAATCCTGCAGAGCGCACGGATCCAATGAACTCTGATGAAATACCCGCCGAGGCTGTCATGGCCTACGATGGCCGTGAGTCTGACGAGACCGCCCCAGCATCCGAATTAAGGTTTTCTCAAGGCGACGTGGTATGCGTGTCTGACTCCACCCGACGTTTTTGGTGGAAAGAGAAATGCAAAGGACGTGACGGCTGGTTTCCCTCTTCGCACGTCCGAATTTCGCACGAAGGAACCTCTGATCCATCCCACCGGAGGAGTTGCTCAGACAGTTTGGACCCCCTATCGTTGGGAGTCAAAAATACTGCTAATATGATCACGACTGCGCCCGAGGAATCTGCTCTGTCAACATCTTCACCTCCGTTGACATCTTCCGAGTCGCGGACAAAATCGGTATCTCCTCCGACGTTGATCGGACCTAGTGGCTCTCCTGGCTCCAGTAAAGAGCATTTGAGTCTTGGTTCGCGCAATAGCATATCGTTGACGCCTCTAGACTCTGTCACGATACAATCATTAGATTCGCGCAAAAATTCGGCTTTTTCTGTCTCATCTGACTGGACCACGTCGACGGGTGAGACACCAATGACTCTGGATAGCCAACTTGAAAGCCTTGAGTCAAAGTATCAAAGTGTTATAAGGATACGGAAAAAACCTGACTCACTCTTCTCCGATAAATGGCTTGATAATGGAAGAGATGGGGTGTCCGGAGCGCATTCTCAGCTTGAAAGCGCGCCTGGATTGTGGATCGACCTAATCCGAGATCTATCCATTCCCCAATACGATACATGGGAAACTGCTGAGAAACGGACTTTAGAAACAATTGCCGCGACAAAAGATAGTAAGAGTCGTAACATCTCTGAAATCACCAGGCATGTTCATGCACTGGCGGAAATTGCTGGGGTGTTTAGCACAGGCAGTGCTAATCTCTCTTTTGGTTCCATCATCAATTCTACTGTCTTGCTATATGTTGAAACGGCCTATGGCAGTAGTCTGGTACCTCAGCTGGATATGTTGGCCTCGGAAATCCTGCGTTTCGGCGAAATTCATAAATCTGCTGATGGGTTTCTGACACTCAACGAACTCGATGCATTTTCTCCCGGTAAAGAAAATGCAATTGAATATAATGATTCACTGTCGGAATCTAGTCCGTCAGCGTCTGCGTCAACGAGTCGCAAATCTTCTTTGGACGCACCAGTTCTAGCTTTGGATACGCTGCGAGGCGGGCTTGCTTCGATTCCGCGTTCTGACGTCTCGGAATCTTCGGCGGTCCCGGCGACTAATGAACGTACGCATAGCCATGTGGATACGCCGAAGCATTTATACATTATGAGCGATACAGTTGTTGCGGAAATTGCCGTTAAAAAGGATTTATTGGCGCGGTCGGTCAATCGGACGACTCAAGAAGACTGGTGTCTCGCCAGCACGGCCGAGAGTATGTGCATGACCAGTGTTTACTGTGTGGCGTCTATGTTGAAATCGATCAATTCTTTGGTCGACTCCATCAATATTATGCCGTTTTTCGCGAAGGCGTGTCACAGCGACCCCGGAGAAAGAGATATTTATATTCTGGAATTTATGCGGGAGTTTTTTGTGGCGCGTGGAGAGGTCTTCCGTCTACTTGTCACTATCACGGACCCTAAGCTAAGCGGTAGTGGGCTTCATGATACCAACTCTCAAGCTTTAGTTCGTGAGCAACTTCCTACTATTGTGCAGACTTTGAGTTCTCTTATCCATGCTATAAATGCACTACGTGGATACAGTGGCTCGCTTCCAGAAAACATTCCTAGAGAGCTGGCCGAAGTCGAGGTGGTGTATGCAGCGGGCGGTGAAGGCATTCGAGGAGGTACCAAGCGAGGTATAGTCCAGCAGATCACTCTGCACGACAAGCGGCAATCCGATGTAGCCTCGGCTTTCTTGTCAACCTTCCCTGCTTTTATGACTCACCTAGAACTATTAAATCTTTTGATTGAGCGATTCAAAGCGCGGAATCCGTCGAGCTTGGCTAGCGAGCAGCTTGATGAATGGGAAAGGCGTGTGCTCTCACCGGTGCGTTTGCGAGTTTTCAATGTTCTCAAACAATGGTTCACCTCGTATTGGATTCCAGTGGCTGACCAGGACGCTGAAATGTTTTGGTCTCGTGCTACGGAATTTGTGGATCGGTTAATTGCGGCAAAGTTTCCGGGAGCAGCGGGTCTAGGCACTATTGTGATAAAACGGCGTAACGGCAACCTAGAGCATCCGACTCGGCGAGTGTCAATAGATAAAAGCCCAGAGCCGATTGATGTTGAGTCCGAAGTTGTTGTTAATGTTCCATTGAGGCTGCAGGATATCGATGCAGTTGAACTTGCTCGGCAAATGACACTAATCAAGCAGCGGATGTACCGTCAACTGTCACGAAGAGATTTGCTCGCGCGATTCACTCCAAGGTTACCAGGTGGCAACTCTGTGAGTGAATACGTATCTTACTGGAACCAGGAAACGAGCTGGGCGTCATTTGAGATTTTGAGTGAAAAAGACGTTGACAAGCGCGCTGTTTTGCTCGTACATTTAATTCAGACTGCCGACGCACTGAGGGCGCTGAATAACTTCAGCAGTCTCATGGCCATTCTGTCTGCCCTCAATTCTGCTGGTGTCTACCGGTTGCGCCAAACCTGGGCTCGAGTCCCGTCTGATCAGCTGGATCTGCTAGGGGGGCTTCAAAAGCTTATGAGTTCGACGCGTAACTTTAGCACCTATCGTGAACAGCTAGCGTTGACAAATGAGTGCGCGTGCCCATTCTTTGGCGTGGCATTGATGGATCTTCAGTTCGCAGTGGAGGGCAATGCTGATAAGTTGGACGATGAGAAAAAGCTGATCAATTTCGCCAAGTGGATGACGGTGTCGAGGATAATTGGAGACGTTCTGCGCTTTCAATCCATGCAGTACCGGTTGCGTGAGGTGGACAGAATCCAGGACTTGCTTCAAGCGCGTGTGTCGTCGGTGCAGCCGCTGGCAGACCAATACGACTTGTCTCTTGAGCGCGAGCCGCGGGCGGCTACGCGAGCGTCTTTGTCGGTCCCTGCATTTGCAGAATGGGCCTAGGCCCCTTTTCTACCTATTTATTCGAGATACGTTGATTTTTTTCTATTTATTGTTACAACGATGTATGTATGTGTGCGTGTGTGTGTGTGTGTGTACGTGTGCGAGCCTAGCACCTGGCGGCTGGGGTGGTTATCTGTGTCCGCTAGCAAGCATCTTTTTCGCCCAAGGGGCATCGCTTGCCGTTTTCCAGATCGTTTTATTGGCTCTATCAGTAAGTAAAACATAGAGCTCCCCCATGATTGTTACAGACCCATTTGAGGTTTAATATGCAAGTAGCTTATATACTTGGACCACAAACACTTGAGGATACAGCGAGTCAAACGCACGTGCCTGTTTCCGCTAGCCAGCCAGAGCTTTCTGGTCAACAGGGATCGATCTTCGAACTGGCAGCCTGGTATTCCTACAGCTGCGCAAGCCCTGCCTTGACGGCAGCGCGCTCTTCCCACATCGTCTGGCCCGAGCACGAGCACACAGACTTATCGTTCTCCCACACCCCGGCGCTGCGGGCGATGACACCAGCCAGAGACAGCTCGGATGGGCTGCCCGAGCCGATGTTGACGACAAGCGAGCGGCCGATGAGTGACGAGACGGGCTCCTGCAGGCGGTCGGACGAGTGCGTGCCCACAAACGGATTCAGATCATAGAGCACGGGCCCTGTGGAGGCCGCGCCTCGGCTGATATCGCCGTAAGTGTTGACGGCCGGATACAGCCGGTTGGCGCCAAAGTGTGACGACACGGAGATATCAAAAACAGTGGCTGGCTTGCCACCGCTGGTGCTCTGCGCCTGCACCATGCGCACGAGCCCGTACACATCGCCCTCCACATCCTCTAGAATAGCCACGGCCGCCGAGTTGGCCTCGCCGGTGCCGCGGACAATGGCGTCGCGACCGGCGGCCCGGAGGGCGGCGACCACGCCGGACGGCAGCGCTGAGCCCAACACCGTCACGCGCTGGCCCGCCAGGTCGACGTCGAGCTTCTGCACGCCGTCCAGCGGCCGCAAGGCCCGCTTGATGTCGGCCACGCAGGCCTTGCACGTCATGGGCACGGAGTACTGCACCGAGAAGGTGTCTCCTGGGGTGGCGCTCGCATTGTTACCAGAGTTACTCATCTCGGCAGCGATTGGATGTGTCTTGCGGTGCTGATTGATGTCCTGAGCAAACAGAGCAACCCGATCAAAGAGCTGAGGACGCCAAGGCTATGGGGGCCCTTACTATATTGCAGTCGCTACTCCCAATGCAGCTCAACTCTACGTGTGGGGGCGGCGGCCGCGTGGAGGTACCCGGCCGGCCCACTTGGCGGCCTGACAGCATGTGACGTATGCTCGATAGTTCACAGCCCGAGCGAGTGTTCCGTACCACGCTGCCCTACCCTTGCCCTGGTCCTACCTCAGTGCGCCAAGGACGTCGCTCCCCAGGCCCGGCCACGCAGCAGGCAGGCAGGCAGGCCAGGTCTCCCAGGCGAGCGGCCCACGACCGCGCGCCCACGTTGGCTTGCCACTACCCTGTCCCCACACCTTCCCGTGGCCGTTGCAGCCAGGTTTGACCGCCGGAATTGCAGGGCACCACACCACATGCTCTCCCGCTTTTCGCAGCTCAAGCAGAGCATCAGCGACGAGCTTGAGCAGGTCGTATCGGGTCCGAAAGACAAGGCCGATCCAATGACTGTCATTGAGCGCAATGCCTCGCTCCTACAGACAGAAACGCCTCCTGCAGAGCAAATGGACTTTATGAAAGGTAGCGCCGATGCATCGAGGCAAAATGGCAGCGCCAACGCTCAAAACGCCCAGCAAAGCCCGACGGCGGAGCCAAGCTCCGGATCTGGTGCCGAGGCGGCGGGCGACGCGCCTGCGGGGGCTCCGGACTCGAATCCCGCGGCCGCGTCCCCGCCCCCTCCGGCATCTTCGCCGGGCCCCGACAACGACAGAGCACAATCGCGCCTCAGCTCGGAGCCGCCGGTCCCCGGGCGACCCGTCGATGTCAGCTCGATTGGCCAAGCCGAGTTGCAAACAAAACTACGGCGCCTCGAAAAGTATGAGGAGAAGTACCCCCTGCTGCTCAAAGCGTACCGCACGGAGAAGAAGAAAGGCGAGCTCGTAAAGCTCTTTGAAAAGGTGTTGGCAGAGCACACGCCGTGCACCACGATATCTCAGCCGCGAGAAATGATCACCTACCTTGAGAGCCTTACGACTAAAAACGATCTTTTGAAGCAGGAGCTCGATCGTGTCTCTGACGCACATGCGCGCTTGCGAAAGCGACATCAAGATACTGCTGATGAGCTCGAAAGGCTCGAAAAGTCCACTGATCGAGTCTCTGGTGACTCTTCGAAACTCTCAGAGGCCCAGAAGCTCGCAGAAACGGTGGAACAGGATTTGAAAAGGGCCGAGGCGCGTCTGCGGGAAGTCGAGGCTGAGTATACCGCTGCCAAGAAACAGGCAGAGCGAGTACCCGACCTGGAGGGCCAGATTGGCACCCAAACAGCCAAATTGGAGGCTCTGCAAAAAGACTTGGAAGGATATGCCCAGCTCGAGGAGCAGAACAAGCGAATCCCAATTCTGGAAAATGATGCTTCCGAGGCTATATCTCGCATTTCTACCCTAGAGAAAGAGCTTCAACAAGCAAAGTCTGCAGTAACTCCTGCCTCCGTGGCGCCAACTGCTGCAGCAGGCGCTAGCTCAGGAAAGAAGAAAAAGAAAGGCAAAGGTGGTGGTCAAGGCGCCTCCATACAGGCTGCCACTGAGCCAACTTCTTCTACTGATGCCCAAGAAGTGCTTAAACTTCAGACGGTGATAGACGAATTGCGCAATACAATCAGCGCCAAGGATGAAAAAATCAAGGGCCTGGGAGCAGAGCTTGAAAGTAAGTCTGCTGAGATCGCAGAACTTCAAAAGGCGAATCAACAATTCGAGTCTTCCCGCGAGGACCTTGCTAAACTCCAGAAGGAGAAGGATGATCTCAACACTGAGCTTGCAAAATATAAACAAGACCTTGATTCTCACAAGCAAGACTTGAGTGCCGCGTATCAGCGACAGGGTGCCGCTGAACGCCGCGTGAACGAGCTTGAGTCGGCTTCGGCAGACCAAGCTGCGAAGGCAGCCAAAGCTGAAAAAGAACTGGCTGCCCTTCGCCCCCAACTTTCCCAGTTGGAGGTACTAAGATCCAGGGAGGCGGAACAAGCCAAGCATCACAAAGACTCCGAAGCTAAACTGGTAAAGTACCAGGCAGAGCTTAAGAAGCTTGAAACGATACAGGAACATTATAACAGGCTTGAACGGAGTTCTGCCCTCAACAAGCGTACCGCGGACGCCCTCGAAAAAGAACGCAATAATTTGCTTGCTCGTGTTGAAGAATTGGAATCAAAAGTGTCATCAGCTGATAACACTGCGAATACTGCAAAACACTCCCAGGATTCGCTTGTTAGACAGTTGGAAGAGGCTCGTGTGCGACTATCAGAAGCAAACACTAACATTGAACTTCTTAGGGATGAACTTGCCGAGTCGCAGCGCCAAGCACGCGAACGACTACAGGAGACTGTAGTTATGAGATCTATGGTCAAGGAGCGTAACACAGAAAGTGACAGCAGCCTTGTAGATGCCCAAAAAATCATCCGCAGTCTCACAGATGAACGCGACCTTCTTGAACAAGAGACCCAGTCCCTCGGTAAACGTCTGGTTCGTGAAACAGAGCTCCTCCGGCGGCGTGTGGACGAATTGCAGGACCAGCTTGCAGCTTCGGGCAAGGAAGCAAGGCGGTACCAAGATGAGGTTACCCAACTCAAAGGCCAGCTTCAAGGTGTTGAAGCCAACTTCAAGTCCTCTGATAACCTCGGTACCAATGCCTCGGAATCGATGCGTCAACTACGTGCTGATTTGGAGCGGGCCGAGCAGGTGGCCAAGGAATCTGCCCGGTCCAATACATTACTGAAAAAGGTTAGCGACGATGCTCAACAGCGACTCGAACGCTTGCAAAAGACTCATCGGGTTGTTTCTGACGATCTGGAGCGTATTAGGCAGGAGAATGATGACTTGCGTGCCGGAAAGCGCGGTCCAGCCGCCGCTCAAAAGTCTCCAACAACAACGAGCTTGGCTGGGCCCCCTGGTGCCGGTGGTGCCAGTGGTGGCCGTAGCGGTTCTTCTGCTGATGAAGAGAAAGACGCATACGTCAAGAACGTACTTTTAGGGTTTCTTGAACACAGGGACCAGCGCAAGCAGCTACTGCCCGTCATCTCGACGCTCCTCCGGTTTGAAGGCAGTGATGAACAGCGTTTTTGGTCGGCATTTGCATGATTATCGTTTGCTTCTAGTCTAGCGCAATGTACATCTATTTAATTGTGGGCATCTCAGACGTTCTGATAACTTGGTTGTCTAGCACCTGCGCATTTAGCAATGGTGCCCCGGTTCACGGGCTTGAGCGCTTGGTGAATGGCCCGGCCTGCCATTACCGTTCGATTAGTCGAATCATGTTCTAGCATAATTCCTTGGATTTTGTGCTCCTGCCAAGAAAGCGCAAGGCTTACCACCTCTCTATGGGTTTTTGAAGCATCGTTAAGCCGCCAGTCGTCTGTGTCCCGGTCCCAAAACACGTTTATCAGACCGAACTGGCGAGTTATAGCACGGACACGGTTATCAGTAGCGCCATATGGTGGCCGGAAATAAACGGGTACGATTCCCACCGTTGCATTCATTGCCCAGATGGACCACTGTATTTGAGCTACTATTTCCTCATTCGAAAGGGCTGGCAAATACGGGTGATCCCACGAATGCGAAGCCAGTAGATGTCTGAGCGCATGTTGCATACGGAAGATTCTTGGGTTGGCTATAACGTTTTTGCCTATCACAAAGAACGTGGACTGCGAGCGAAGTGTGGCAAGCAATTCCAGCGTGGCAGGAGTAGGTCCGTCATCAAAGGTCTGGATAAGACCGTCGGAGCACGATGCAATGTCGTCATCTGCCACGCAGCGATGGCACTCGAATGAGCAGTAGCTTCTATCCACGGTGGAGCAGTTCACGCCATAAGCTCGCGTTGGCACATCAGGTAAACCGGCGAGATTGATATACGGCAGTGGAATATACGGCGGAGGACCGGATGGCCATGCAGTCATGTTTGTCTGGACATGGAGCCAGTCCGGAAAAGGTTCAGGCGGATGAGGCGGTAGACGAGAGGGTACCACGACGGCGCATACTGAGTAAAAGCATGCAAGAATTAGCAGCATTTGGGTTTAAATGTGCGCGCTATGATAGGCGTGAATTCTGTTAGGTCTGCTTGGATATGGGCACTATCCTCAACCGCAGGCAAACATGCGCGCTCGTGTCTGTGCAGTGTGCATTTATCCTGCGAGAGGGCCTATACCTGAGCTGCAGTGGGTGAGGTACGTGCAGTTGGTGAACGTTCAACCAAGCCACGACACATCCCAGTGATTCCCTAAAATTCCGCAGCCTTACTACAGTGACAGATTTTTTAGGCTTTTTAGCTCTTTTTTTGTCGAATTGTTCTGGTCCTATATGTATGCGTCGACAACTCAAGGCATAACAAAAGCCTATGTGAACAGAAGCAATTTCGGGGGCTGTACTGATACCCACCACTGGCGATCCCTCAAGCAAAGTCAATGCGTAATAAGTAGTGATAAACGTATAAAAATGGTATCGTATGGAAACTCGTATTGAGAATCTGTTAATAGCGATTGGCGCATGCTGCCGACACAGCGTTCAGCAAGACTAGAAGTTTGGGCTCCGTTTTAAGAATGATCCTTTTTGGTCTTTCTCAGATCGTCGAGCTCAAGATCGCGTTCGGCAAGTTTCATGGTTAATTCAGCGACTTTGCGGCGCAAAAGGTCGTTTTCCCGCCGCAAGCTCTGAGTACCATCTTGCTCTCCGGCAGACGGGCGTGGCCTTCTGTCGGACGGACCTCGCACTGAAAGTGTCGACGAATGCGACGACGAGCGTGAACGTGAGCGTACTTGATCATCTTTCAAAGAAGTTATTTCTCTTTGTAGCTTGTTCACAATGGCCTCTTGTTCCTTTTCCATGACATCGTATACGGCAGCTACTGACGGCGTTGACGACGCCGAGGACGCTGCGGTGGGTACTGTCGCATCTAGCCTAGGTGATATAGCAGGGAATTGTACCTGGTCACTTGCCGCTGGCGGCATTTGGCGTCCGCGTTGAGGCGTTTGCATGAACGTTGGTAATATAAATAAGAGGGCACAAACGTGGCCAGAATATGTATGCAACACTCGTCACTGAGATGTCTAGACAATCCCTTTCTTATCGTACTGTTCGGTACAAACTACAACAGCAATGGTAGACCAAGCGTTGAAATGAAGGAGGTGGGGTGGCTGTAGCTCCAAGCCATTTGGTCTTAGTAACCTGGGATAAGCACCACTCCGAGAAAGCAGAGTTCTACGCGGTCTGCGCGACATGTTAGCGCGCGCGTTAGTTTACGTATGGCAAACCCATATGATTCGCAGAGCGGCGATTTACAGCGATTTAAGCTTCATCAAATCTGTGAGAAGTGTGTGTACACATAAATTCTTCTAAATAAATAAATGGACCGCCCGCACCTGTACTCGTGAACTAAACATCAGCTTCCGAAAGGCGCCTCTGCTTCAACTTGTCAATGGCAGCTTGCCGCCACTGGTCATAAGTCGACGTTGCGGGACGTACGAGCTGGCCACTTGCATTATACGCGGAGCTTTTGGCGGCGCTCTTGGCACTGCTTCGAATTGGGCTTACAGCTGCGCTACCTTCCGACTTGGACAACATTTTGGAGGGCGAGGACGGAAAGTTTTCAGTCCGGTTTATAGGCCTCAACGCCGGGTTAGTAGCGGATCTCCCACTGAGAGTGCTCTTTCTGGGAGATATCATTGACATCACCTTCATTGGAGAGGTTGGGCGAGCACTTTCAATCTTTGATTGTGTAGCCTTTGGTGGCATGAGACGGGCCCGCTTGGTAGGAATGGAAGCAGTCTGGGTCGATTCTGAAATAGGCCGGGTCCCTAAGCTTGTCTGCGTGCTCCTTGTAAAAACACTTCGAGGCAAGCCAGCGGCCGACGAGGTAGGAGTGGCACTGACGCCCTTCCCAGAGGAGGCCGCAAAGGCAACCCCAGACGAGCCCGCAATCGGGCGCTTCAAAGGCTGCCTCGTTGCCTGTGAAGCTTTAGCTGCCGCCATAGAAGCGGCTGCCCGAGCCATGGCTTTGCCACTAGCTTCTGTAGCAGCTCGAGCAGCTGTTCCTCCGCGAGCAGTAGGTCGTGCCTGCGCTTTTGCTTGTAGATCCGCATCCTCCTTCTCAATCAAGTCAAGTAGTCGATCGCCCAAAATCAAAAATGGCGGATGTTCTTCCTCCCACACGGTTAATGCCTTCTTGAGAGCTGCCACCAGCGCCGGTTTGCGCTTTGTCACCTTATTGCGCATCCGTTCCTCCTTGACAGGATTATAGCCTCGTCTTCCAAAACGCGTAGGATCCTTGGACAGCTCCGCCAACTCTGTCTCGATTTTTCGCGTATCAGCATATTCTTCATACGCTCCCAAAATGAGCCGTGCTTCCTCAGCTTGTTGCTCAAGGTTAACCAGTTCGCTTCGGTGTAGCTCCAGCACAGCGTCTGTTAGCTGGTCCGAGCCAAACGCCGAGAACTGCAGTCTCTGAGAGTCGCTGAAATAGAGCTTCTCCCACATGGCCCCGATTTTATGACGCATGCTCTTGATTATTTGGGGTATCCTGAGCTTACGCTCCTCGTGTAGTCGTCCTATCTCCTGTTCATAGGCCGTCACATCTGACGTGGACAGGCCATGGTACGCTGCCTGAAAACTATCAGACTCTTCTTGCGGAATCTCGAGCTCTTCCCAAAGTTCTCTACATTGCGATGAGAGCTTCTGGAGTTGCGCTATCCGCTCTAGCTTCAGGGACTTGAGCTCGTCAAGAATGGTTTCCAACTCGGCAACTCGTGAGCGACCAACCCAGCCGGATGGGTCTGTGTCATATATTGCGGCAAAGTTACTCTCTAACAATGGAGTCTGTGGCTTGAGCTCAGTGATAAGGTCCAAAATTTCTGCACCCAAAGTGCGAACGCTTTCTGCCCTTTGGGAAAAGAGCTTTTCAAAGTCTCCTATGCTGGCTTCGCAGTGAACAATAGTCTCCAAGGTCAAGTCAGGTCCCCGAGGAGGAACTGGTTCCTCCAGGGAGATTGCAATCTGCTTCATTTTATTGTAAATTTCGTCATATCTTGCTTGTCTCTTTTGGACATGGGTATCCACGGCAGCAGCAGTATGGGCCAGAGCTTCGAGCATTGGACGATACGGAGGAGTGACGAACTCACATACTGCTATGGACAAGTCAACATCACGGATCAAATCCTGTTTTCGATTAATTTCCTTAAGCATCGTTTCGCACTCGGATTTAAGGTCTTCGCATTCAGTTTTAAGTCCTTTGGTAAACGCACTACCACCCGTACGCAGAGCGCTTACAAGGTTGACGAGGCGGCTGCGCCGTTCACTTGCCTCCAAGATACCTATTTCATCAAACAGTTTGCTGGTAGTCAGCAGAATATTCTCTGTTTCCTGTTTCACAGTCTCCTCAATTCCGTCCATACTGATCTGGCTACGTATCAGGAGTATTGCGCGGACAAGATCCAAAAGTAAACAACCTTGCATATCGCCCTGCATCTCCAGCTGAGCCGAGCCCTTGCCCTTGAGGTTGTAATTGGATGTCCTCCCAGCTCTCACATACACGGGGAAGCTGACTTAAAGAAGCACTTCAACGGGTGTAGAAGTAGAGGAAAAAGAGGAGTTATAGACTATGGACTGAGTAGCTGTTTTATGTACTACGTCAGCCGATTCACGAATGTGATACAAGAAAACAAGACTAGCACGTATGAGCAGGGATAAAGCTTAGTAATCCTTGCGATATACAAGGCAGGTTCGTCATGTCAGATCGAAGAGGCTGCAAAAGAGATGACTGATTGAGAGACACAGTGTGACCGCAGGTAGGGAAGCTCAGTGGTTAGCAATAACAGGCCGAGTAGATTAGTTTGGAGGGCGAAATCACACACTTGACTCCCGCGATCTAGGTGTGTAGTATGAAGCTCACGGTAGTCAGGCACGGCGAAACGGAGTATAATGTTGCGAAAAGAATGCAAGGGCATACTGATGTGCCTTTGAACGAAAACGGCAGGGCGCAAGCACGGCAACTGGCCGCCGCGCTTAAAGAACGGAAGATTACATTCGATGCTGCGTATAGTAGCGATCTTTCAAGGGCCAGCGAAACTGCGGAAATAACCGTTGGTGGGAGCATTCCGGTTCAGCTCAGAAAAGGGCTGCGCGAGAGGTATTTCTCGGATCTGGAAGGGATTTTATACACTGAAGCTAAGGCTATCGCGAAAAGCAGAGGCAAAGACATTCTTGATTATGGTGAGTCTATTGAAGACCTTCAGACTCGTAGTTCGCAGGTGTGGGACGAGATTGTGGCAAAAGAAGCTCCGAATGGTAGTTCAAATGTACTCATCGTGGCGCATGGTGCTGTACTTAAGACCCTGTTCAAGTATTTGTACAACCATGGAAAAATCACAGTTGATAAGGCAAAATTTCCTAAATTGTTCGTGGACTCTCTCTACAATTGTTCCGTTACCACTTTTGAAGACGGAGAGCTCACGTCGTACAACCAAGTGCTAACTGCTACACCGGCTCTTGCCAACGAGAAGGGCCAAGTCTAGGTGATCAGCAGTCGGATCCGACCTTAATTTGTATAGAATTGCATTGACGTAGAATTTTTTCGAGAGCAACCTGGTTTATCGGCCAAAAAAAAAAATAAAAAAAAAAAAACCGAACCACGATCGACTATACAACCTGATCACCTCACTTACAGCTAAACCATAATCACCCGAACCTGACCCAGTTACACGGGCCCACCATGGTTATTATGGCTTTGAATTTATTACGTTTTAGACCCATATCCAGTTCTTGCTATGAATGGGTGATACCACTGCAAATTTACAAAGAGATAAGTCGTAGGCGGAAGGACACAGCGCCAATTTCTTGGTCCTCTTCGCCGAGCACTTGGGCCGGCTTGTCGGTAAAGGGCCGCAGAGGATGTTTCAGACTCTTAGTGAGAAGCTCTTCGTTGTCATCCAGCGCCTTCTCAAGCGAGTTCTCTTTATCGTGTAGGATCTGGTACTCGACCTGCACATCATCTGTTGTCTGCAGGTTAAGCTTTTTCCGGTAACGCTGGACGCGGTTGATGAACTCACGGGTGGTACCCTCCGTCTTGTGCTCGTCGCGAACCACACAGTCCATGATCGCCATCAAATCGTTATCTGTACGCACAGCTTGACCTTCATTCTGGGCCTTTTCGGAAATATCGCGCACAACCTGCAGATCCCCTTTAACAAGATCAATGCCGTCGACTGTAATGTGACCGGTTTCCAAGTACTTCTCTACGTCTTTGGAGCTGACATTGGGAAGCGCTTTCTTGACTCGAACCATGTCCTTTTTCAGCTTCTTGCCCAGCGTAGGCCAATCTGCCTGCGCCTTGTATTCCACGCCATAAGCTGCCTCGTCGCTGCTCAGCACTAACTCCCGAACGTTCAGTTCATCGATGATGAACTGCTTGAGCTTCTTAACATCTTCCAGGTAGGCAGGATCGTGGTGAAGTACCACCAGGGACCTCAGCGGGGTCTTCAACGACAATGTCTTCTTTTCACGAATAGAACGACCCAAGTCAATCACGCTACGCATACGATCGACGGCAATCTTTGTTTTCTCGTCTAACAGCTCAAGCCTCACTTGAGGATAATCCAAGTAGTGCACAGAGTCGACATTTCGCGAACCAAAGTAGTTATCAGGGAAAAACTGCTTGAGTTTCTGGAAAATATTCTCAGAGGTGAAAGGCACAAATGGAGCCATGGCGCGCACGAACTCATAAAGTGCCTCGAACAGCGTGTTCAAAGCATCGAGTGTGTCTTCCTTGCCGTTCTCACCCTTCAGCCGGGTGCGGTTAAGCCTAATATACCAGTTGGTGAGGTCTTCAATGAACGCAAGCAACCCGGGAACCACGCCATATAACCGGTAGACCTTCATCTCTGTGTGGATATGACCCACTAGATCCTGAAGTGTAGACATCAGCCACTTATCCATTACATTTTTAGAGACACGATCGTGCTCGTACTTGAAGTCGACTCCAGTTTCTTTCTTGAGGAGTGCAACCTGGGCCTCAAGGAACTTGTATGCATTCCACCAAGGAAGCAGTACCTTGGAAACAACCTCACGAACACCCTCTTCCTTAAAGCGTAAGGTCTCGCCACGTAGGACAGGTGAGTTGATAAGGTATAAACGAACAGAATCAGCGCCGTATTTCTTGAACAGCTCATTTGGGTCCGGGTAGTTCTTGAGGCGCTTGGACATCTTCTTGCCATCGGCAGCCAGAATCAGACCAGTGACGACAACGTTTTTGAAAGGCGACTTGTCGAATAGTTGATTACCCAGTACAGTCAAGGTATAGAACCAACCACGGGTTTGATCCAAACCCTCAGAAATAAAATCAGCCGGGAAACGTTGGTCGAAGTTATCCTTATTCTCGAATGGATAATGACCAGAGCAGTAAGGCATAGCACCACTCTCAAACCAACAGTCAAACACTTCCTCTATACGATGTAATTCACCGTTACCATTTTTGCTAGGAATGACGATGTGGTCAATGTTTTCGCGATGTAGATCAGTGACGCCCTTGACACCGCTCAGTTCCTCCAGCTCTTTGACGGAGCCAACGCAGATCAGCTCTGAATAATCCTTAGACGCCCAGATCGGCAGCGGAGTACCCCAATATCTGTTACGTGAAATATTCCAGTCTCGAGCATTACGGATCCAGTTGCCAAAACGGCCCTCCCGAACATGTCCTGGCACCCAGTGGGTTTCTTCCAGATTCTTGAGAATATTGGGGACAATCTCAGTGACCTTAATGAACCAAGCAGGGACAGTGCGATAGAGCAGGGGAGTGTCAGAACGCCAGCAAAAAGGATAAGAGTGCATAATTTGAGCATCAACGACGATACGGTTGCGCTGTTTGATCTCCTTGATGATAGCGCGGTCGGCATCCTTGACGTAGACACCGGCCCACGTGGGCACTTCCTTTGTGAAGCGGCCCTCGTCATCTAGCGGATTGGGCCCTGGGTCGCGCTCGTCAACAATGCCAGCAGCTTTGGCAGCCTCAAAATCGGTTTCGCCAAACGCCGGAGCGGTCTGCACAATACCAGTACCATCTTCATCAGTGACAAAATCGCCACCAATGACACGGAATGCGCCCTTGGGCCGGTAACGATCCACGAAAAAGTCGAACATGGGCACGAATTCTCTACCCACCAGGTCCTTACCGGGAATGCGTTCTAGGATTGTCAGCTTTTCCTTCTTGGGGTCCTTATACAAGGTCTTGAGCAATTTTTCCAAAAGAATAAAGTTCTGGCCGCGCTTTTCATCCCGTACCTTGACATACTCGAAATTAGGGTTAACTGTGAGCACCAAGCTGGAGGGCAGCGTCCAAGGAGTGGTCGTCCAGGCCACGAAGGCCGTTTCAGGGTCATCGCGGAGGGGAAAGGACACGACAATGGCCGGATCCAAAACATCCTTATAGTTCTGTTGGGCTTCAAAGTTGGACAGAGGAGTCGTCAGGCCGGTAGAGTATGGCATGACACGATGGCCCCGATAGACGGCGCCCTTGTCAAAAAGCGTTTTGAAGACCCACCACTCGGACTCCATGAAGGAAGGGTAGAGGGTCTTATAGTCGTTGTCGAAGTCGATCCAGCGACCCAAGCGGCCAATGTCCTTGCGCCACACATCGGAGTAGCGCATGACGATAGCACGGCACTCCTTGTTGTAGTTCTCGATCCCCATCTTCATGACGTCGTCCTTGGACTTGATGCCGAGTTTCTTGTCGATCTCGTACTCGACAGGCACGCCGTGCGTGTCCCAGCCAAAGCGCCGCTCCACGTGGTAGCCGGTCATATGGGCATAGCGCGGGACAATGTCCTTGATGGTGGACGCCAGCATATGGCCGTAATGCGGCGTGCCGGTTGCAAAGGGCGGGCCATCATAGAAAGTAAAACGCGGACGGCCCTCGGATAGCTTGAGGGACGTCTGGAATGCGTCGATTTTTTCCCAGTACTCGAGGATGTTCTCCTCTTCTTTGGAAAAGTTCATGACGGTTATGAGGGTGAGTCAGTGAGACTGCCGCATGGCCCAGAAATTGAGCTGGGGGCTAGAGGTGCATTTTTCAGGGAACCTGGGAAGAAGCCGGTGAGTCAGGGATGGCTCCCTCGCTCGGGTGCTAGCCCACCTTTATGCTGCTGCCTCCCAACCTCCAGAGTGATTATTTCAGTTAGGGCAGATCATTATAACGCGTTCTTTGCGAATCAACGTAGAGCGCAAATCAAAAGGGTCTCAGGGGGTATATTTGTGCAGCATCTGTGTAGTCGGGACGCGGCTCCATGAACAGGACTCTCATTGACCCCTTCGCGCTGGCCCAGGAGTACCCCGAGCGCCTAACACACCGCTATCACTGGGGCAATGCGTGCTGCGTCCTGTTTTCGCCCACCGGCGACTACCTAGCGCTGGGCTTGGTCGACGGCAACGTGCTGGTGGTCGACACAGACACTTGGGGCGTCATCCGCGAATTTGATGGGCATGTGGCGCCTGTCCAGTCGTTTGCATGGTCGACCGATGGCAGATACCTGCTCAGCGCAGCCCGAGACTGGAACTGCATCTTATGGGACATGGGCTCGCCCGCGACGTCGCCGGCCGCCCGCCACAGAATCAACCTGGGCGCGCCGGTGTGGCAGGCCAGCATGCATCCGCACCGGCTCGGCGAGTTTGTCGCGTCGCGCTACGAGGCCGGGCCCGTGCACGTCGATCTTATGGCCGGAAAGGTGACGGAGCTGCCGGGCGTGGAGGGCAAGTCATTTATGACGATTTTTGCCAACGATGGCCGGAATATACTGAGTGCTGCGGGGTCGGGCGACGTTCTGGTCTTTGAAACGCAGTCCTTGGAGCTCAAGCACACCCAGAGAGTAGCCAAGGGCAACGTGAAGTACCTCTGGATCCCTGAAGCCGGGAGCTCTTTGGTCATAAACTCGTCAGACCGCACCCTTCGCGTGTTGGGCCTACCAAATTTTGAAGCGCCGTCGGAAACCTGGGATTTCCCGCTCGTTAACAAATTTGTCGACAATATCAACCGGCGGCAGTACCTGGCGGTAACCACCTCGCCGTCGGGCGAATTTCTCCTGGCCATAACCCAGGAGAACCTGCACAACATCTACATGTGGGAGGCCGCTACGGGTGCGCTGGTGCGAATATACGAGTGTCCAGACGAAGAGCTGTTGACCATTGCTTTCCACCCCACGCGCGCGGCCGTGACGGCAACGGGCATGGACACGGGCACTGTGTACCTGTGGACTCTAGATCTGCCGCAAAACTGGAGTGCGCTGGCACCCGACTTTGTTGAGCTCCATGAAAACGAGCCCTACTACGAACGAGAGGACGAGTTTGACATCAACGACGACGACTTAGAGGCCAAGATTGTGCCAGTCAAGCAAACCATCGATGTGTTTACTAAAGATAATCCTCCTACGCATTTCGTTATTCCGTTTGATTTATAACAATCGCGGAGACGTCGTCGTTAAATAATAAGTAATTTATATATATATATATATATATAGTGCGGGCGCTAATCTGTACATACATTATGCTGTGATGGCCATTTTGTCCGAGTCGGACGCGTCATCAATGTTTATGGGCTCGCCGCGCGCAGTCCATAGCTTGATGGCACCGTCGTCGCCGCCGGTGACTATTAGATCGCCTGACCAGGTCACGCTGTTGATCTCGTAGACGCCGTGTGCCTGTTCCACCACTTTAACTACTTCCCAGTTATCCGGTTCGGCCTCCTTGTATATCACGAGGCGGCCATCGGCGCCCACACTGGCGATGCCGTGCTTGCTCCACTTAACAGCATAAACCGTGTATTTATGTTCCACCGGCAGCCGGGCAGCCTCGACCCATTCCTCGGCCCGAGTATCCCAGCGCGCTGTGCTGGGTAGCGCGTTAGTCGCGGCACCTCCAGACGCGCCCGTGCGCTTCCATATGCGTACGCTCAAGTCGTCGGAGGCGGTGACAAGGCGGGCTGGGGCCAGCCCAGACTCCGTCATATCATCCTCAGCAGTATAGTACACGTCGCGGCCATTGGCCGATGTGGGATCAAAGTCGGCGCCCCATACCGTGCCCTCGTGGCCGCGCAGGTCGGCCACGCAAACCCATTCGTCGTCGTCGCGGCGCCATAGCCGTACGACATCGTCATATGACGTCGAGGCCAGAAGTTCCTCGTGAGGATGCCAAACGACATGCTTAACGTCTTGCTGGTGGTCTTGCAGCACGGCGACGCACTCAAAGTCCTCGTTGGCCTCGTCGACCTCCCAGATCCACACAGATTTATCGCGCGAACATGTTGCAAGGTAGTGTCCGTCCGCCGACCAGGCTACCCTCTTAATTTCGTTTTCGTGGCCCTCGAGCTGGGCCAGGAACTCCCACTCCGGCTCCTCGAGCATCCAAATACTCGTCGTCGAGTCAAAGCTGCCCATGGCCAGGGCTGGCGGGCCGGCGGGCTTCCAGGCCACTGACCGGATGCTGCGCGTATGCGTCTCGTCAATAGCTTTCACCGGCTTGAGATCCGGTAGCGACCACAACCGGGTTGTTTTGTCTGCCGAACACGAGGCGAGCAGCGGCTCCGACGGGTGGGCAGCTACCTGCCATACGCGGCTTTTGTGCATGCTGAGATAGAGGCTGCCGTCTGGCGGGTTTGCAAGAGTGAGTCTTTGTGTGAAATATTATTACAGCAGAGCAAGCTTTCAAAAGTCTCTGGTGGATGCACTCGTATGCGAGGTTTCTTTGGGCGGTTTCCCAAGTTGTTGGGCTTGGACGGAAGATACACTAACGCGGGGCCAGGCTGAATGATCTAGAGCTGCAGTAGGTCGCCCGCGGAGGAAGTGAAATTTACATGAGGCAACGGTTTCGAGAGAGAAGGAAAATTATGTAATGTGAGCCTGGTTGCTGAGTCAGCGGCCGCGAATCGGCCCGACAGACGGCGGCGGCGGCAGTCTTGCGATCAAATGGAATGGGCCTGTGCAGTGGGGGTAGGTGCGTTTGATCTTGATCTTACCAACGCCAAGAGAAGTTGTAGACACGAAATAAACTATGACTATGATCTAAGTGGAGGTGGAGATGGGCCCGAAAAAACTTGCCACCAGATTGACTAGCGAACATTGGCGAGCATTGGCGTCAACTCGAAGAATCGGCCGCGTCGCGCAATACTGCCATAAGGTTCGTGGCAAAAATTGCCTGCTGCACACTTACAGTTTGTTGACATTGTCGCTATCGTTAGCGGCAAGGACCATCTGGGGATAGTACTCCGAGTCGGGGCTGCCGGTCTGCCATTGCGCGCCGTCGATAATCAATACCTGGCCGGTAATGTACTTAGCAGCGTCCGAGAATAAGAACACCGTGGCATTTGCAATATCGAGGGTGGTGCCCCAGCGTTGCAGAGGCACAAGCTCCTTCGAGCGTTTAACCAGGTCCTCAGGCAGCAGGCGCGACATGCCCTCAGTGCCATCAATAGCGCCGGGGGCAATCACGTTGGACTGGATGCCAAGCGGGCCCAGCTCCACCGCGAGAGTATTAGCCAAAGAGTCGACGCCAGCCTTAGCTGCGGAAGCGTGCACCTGCATGGGCAGCCCGCGGTACTGCAGAGTTGCGGAGATGAATAGGATGTGGCCCTTGTTCTTGCGCAGCTCCTCGAAGGTAGCCTTGGCCGTGTTGTAAGAGCCCACCAGATCGATGTCAATGACCGACTTGAACGCACGCGCAGACAGTGCCGAAAACGGTGACAAAAAGTTACCAGCCGCTCCGGCAATTACAAAGTCAATGCGGCCGAGCTCCTTGACGGTTGTCTCTACGGCCTTGACAAGGGAGTGCACGTCACGCACATCCACACCGCCCAGACCGAGGACCTTTGCGCCGGAGCGGAGTGTGCTAATCTCTGCAGCAGCCTTTTCAGTCTTCTCAACGTTACGGCCCAAAATCACCGCATCAGCGCCTAAAGCAACCAAGGCTTCGGTTTGAACACGGCAAATGGAGCCGGCGCCGCCAGTCACGAAAGCAACCTTACCTTTGAACAGGTCGTGCTTGTAGACAGAGGTCTTGAGGAACTCGGATGTGATTGTATTGGGCATTTTTTGACTCTAGGGGTCTCGATGTTTGGTGGGGTAGCGGCGTTACCCCGGCTTTCCCTTTATAATCCGGGGTGGATTCTCCCCTGGGAGCGGCGTCACTGCTTGCCGAGGCTTAGGGTAGGCCCGGCACACCAAGGTGCTTTAATTCCATACCCACAGGCCGAACGTGACCCAGCGGCCATCCCACTATGCCCCCTTGCCGACTCCCGGCGGGCAAGCGGGCAAAGGGTGGTGACGGCTAACGCTCGGATCTTGAGGGGGCAGATCCGCCGGATCCCTGCACTGTTAAAATTTCTAGTATATAGTTCACAAATCAATAAAGAACCGCATACCTGCCGTTAGAATACCAGGCGGCTTTCGGCGTGATTACGTTCACGAATCTCTGTCGCAGCAGCCAGCGACGGCGGGCCAAAGAACGGCCGACTTACAGACGGCGTTCCACAGCCTCTAACAAGTGGTATCTAAATCCATAGCTGTCCTAACTTAGAGCTTGTTGGCGCCGGAGTTTGCCTTGATGTATTGGCTCGGATAAGTCTCCATTGATCTACCACTCGTTTGCCATTGACCACCGTCGACAACTAGTACCTGCCCTGTAATGTACTTCGCGGCATCGGAGAACAAAAACACAGTGGCATTCGCAATGTCGAGCGTGGTGCCGTCGCGACCTAGTGGAATCAGCTCGGTACTGCGTTTCTCCTGGCCGGCGGGCCGCAGCCGCGATACGCCCTCGGTGCCGCCGATCGACCCCGGAGCAATTCCATTTGACTGGATGCCAAGCGGACCTAGCTCTACTGCCAGGGTGTTGGTCAGAGAGTCGACACCAGCCTTAGCCGCTGAGGCGTGCGCCTGGAGCGGCAGCCCGCGGTACTGCAGCGTCGCCGTCACAAACAGAATGTGGCCCTTGTTCTGGCGCAGCTGCTCGAAGGTGGCTTTGGCGGTGTTGAAGGAGCCCAGGAGGTCGATATCCGAGACAGTCTTGAAGGCTTTGGACGAAAGACCAGAAAATGGTGCCAGGAAGTTGCCAGCGGCCCCAGCAATGACAAAATCAATGCGGCCGAGTTCTTTGACGGTTGCATCAACGGCCTTGACCAGATGTTGTACGTCTCGCACGTCCACGCCACCCAGACCAATGACCTTTGCACCGGGGCGAAGCGTGCGGATTTCTGCCGCGGCTTTCTCGGTCTTCTCGACATTGCGGCCCAAAATTGCCGCATCAGCACCTAAAGCAACCAATGCCTCGGTTTGAACACGGCAAATGGAGCCGGCGCCGCCGGTCACGAAGGCCACTTTGCCTTTGAAGATATCGGACTTGTAGATGCCGCTCTTAGCATATTCGGGGGTGATAGTGTTCGGCATGTTGCTTTTCGGGTGGGTGTTCTGGGGGATCTGCCAATGGGGGATCTGTCCAATGGTTCTGATGTACCCCAGCTTTTCGAGCTTTGTGGGCACCAGTTCCCATGCAGGGCGCCGGCTACCCTTGCCACGGCTTACGGTGCTTTTTACTCCGTCGCCTCCGGCTCGGACGAGGACCACTCCGGGGTTCCTGGGCCTAGGGCGTGACCCCAACGGCCTTGTAACTGCCATAGCTAAGAACCCGTGATTTCGTGAATAAATTGCAAGGTCTCGCTCAGGTCGGGCGTGCCCACGGTAATTGAGCTCGGACAGTGAAATTGCTTCAGACTATATTAAATTTCGGGACTCGACAACTGGCGGTGTTTGTGTGTATCCCCTCTGTATTCCTCCCCCTAATCGGCGGTCGAATGTTGTTAGGATGATGCGGACAGACTTGTATAGGCGGGCTAGTATGTACATTTGGAACCTGTTTGGTCGCTGGCCCCTGGGGGGCAGTCAATATATATGCAAAGTTTTGTAGGTAGACTCGACTTCGAGGCCTTGGCAAATTCCCAGAGTAGGATAGCCGATGGCGGGCCGTTCCCCTGCAATGGCCTCTCCGGGGCCGCGGCTCTCGTCGTCCGAAGTGATCCATGAAAAGTAAGGCAGTGTCTTCAAAGCGCTGCCCGGCGGCAGCTGATCCAGTTCAAATTGAATCCTCAGCACGTCACGGGCAGCAGCTACATCCTGGCCGACGTAAACGGCGATTGGTGCCGAGGCCGGCCCGCTGTCTGGGTCAGGAGGCAGCCGCCAGCGCATCCAGAACCGGCCATCAACAAGAGTCCACTCGCTCCAATCTCGTGTGGCAGTGGCCCCGAAGCGCACCCCGTCGAGCTCTGTGCGCCGCGGTGGCGCTCGGGTCATTCGCAGTTTATCGCCCGACCGGGTAAGCAACACGTTCATCAAGATCGTGCCCGAGGGATAGTTGTCGGCCACGAACTTTTCCACAATCGAGCGGCGATAGAAGAGCTTGTCTGCGGAAAGGGGCGATATGTGGCGAATTAGCAGGAATATTATCTCTGCCCGCACACGCTCCGGAAGCTGGGCAAAGTCCGGAGCTAGCCGGAGCGTTGCCGCTCCATGCGCGTCGTCAAAACGCAGGTCGCGCGAGCCTCGTAGAATGGGCACGGACTCCTCGACCGTCTGGATAATACGGGCCCGCGCCCCAGCGTGGCCCGTGACTGCCGCGTCGAGCGCCGCGGGCGTGAGAGCCGGAGGCAGGAAGCCACCGTCCTCGAGAAAGCCACGGATAGCGTTTCGGGCGGTGAGTGCCCGGTCCGCGTTGGTAGGGTCCTCGACCCAAGGAATCCCCCGCTTCTGGCAGAAGGCTCGCAGCCCTGCCTTGGGCATCGAAAGGAGCGGGCGGACAAGGCGGAGCGGGCGCTGGCCCGGGGGCTCTGCCGGCAGCATGTGCACGGAAGGCAGCATGCCGGCCAGGCCGAACCACGACGAGCCGCCGAGCGCCCGCATGAGCAGGAGCTCGTGCTGGTCGTTGAGGTGGTGGCCGAGGGCAAGGTGGTGGATGTCGCGGGCGTGGCAAGCCGCGGCAAGCGCCTCGCGGCGAGCGGCCCGGGCCCGACTCTCGGTTGTCGACTTCGGCTCGCTGGCCACGCCAAGGGCTAGCACGTCGACGGGGATGTCGAGCACGCTGCGGAGGCTGCGGGCGACGCGGGCCGCCTCGGCGGCGCTGTCGGCGCGCAGCCCGTGGTCCACGACAAACGCCGCGAGCGCAACGTTGCGGGCGGCGGCCCACTCCCGGGCCAGACCGGCCAGCGCCATGGAGTCGACACCGCCAGACACGGCCAGGCCCAGGCGCGGCGGCAGCAGCACGCCAAAGATCTGGTGCATGGCCTGGGCAAACATGGCGGCCCGCTCCTCGAGAAACTTAGCCGCGGCCAATCCCGAGGTCGGGCGCTATGCTTGTGCCTGGCGCTTGCAGGAGTTGCAAGCAAAGGGGATTCAGCTGCAGGCTCGGCCCTGGAGCAAACGGCGTGGCCCTGGGCTGGGCTGGGCGTTGGATGTTCCAATCCAACACTGGGCTGGGCTGGACTGGGAGTGCCGGGGTGTGTCACTCGCTCGCTCGCTCCCACCTGGTAGCCCAGCCAAAGGGCCCAGGCGGTCAGCTGCCAGCTAACAGCGCACGGCCGAGCAGATTGGCAGATTTGACTCGACTGAAAGCGTCGGCCACCACACACTGCACAGCGCAGCACTATTCAGGCTACCCCTCATTCAGACCCGGGCGCACTCTCACACCAGCATACTTGCGACATGGAGGTGACCCAGGCGGACCAGAAGAAAATCAACGAGTTCTCCAAGCTCAACACGCGGCAGGCGCAGCACGAGCAGGCGCTGGAGCGGCTGCGCCAGGACAAGGAGTACCTCGACGACACGGCGCTTGAGCTCGAGCTGGCCGACGAGGACGAGTTGCTGCCCTATAAGATCGGCGGCGTGTTTGTGTCACTGCCGGCCAGCGACGTCACGGCCCGGCTGGCCGACGAGCAGGCTGCGCTCGACGGCAAAATCGACGGCCGCACGGCCGACCTGACCGCCGCCGAGCAGCGCATGCGCGAACTCAAGAGCGAGCTCTACGCTAAGTTTGGCTCGGCCATCAACCTCGAAAAGGACTGAGTGGACCGACCGCTCACGGGACGGACTAGGCGGCTGCGGAGCCAAGCGCGGCCTGCCGCAGCGAGGGATGGGCAAAATAAATTAGCTACATGCAAATACTTGATTCATAATACGTTAAACGCCACGGCGGCTGCGGGCATGCAGAATGCGTCTGGTCTCTGACCGGCGGATCCACGCCTCAGGATGGTATATACGGACTTTTAGTGCCGGGCAACCGGCGGGCAACCCGCAACAGAGACTGGGGGTGCACTGGGGCAGCCTAGGGCGTCGATACCTCCTGGTCCTCCTCAATCACAAATGGGTACTCTGCGTTGTTCAGGTTCTTCAGCGTATCGACAGCCGCCGGCGGCAGCGATACAGCAAAGCCCTTGACCACGGTGTGATACTCGTAGTTCACGCGTGCGCCGACTTGCTTGAGCGAGTCCGAGAGCGACTTGACAAACCGGTCGGGCGTATCGGTGCCGCGTTCAAACACGATGATGTAGTCGCGCATGCCGCTGGCGTCGGCCGAGGCGGGTGCTGCCGGAGCAGCCGCCGCCAGGCCGAGCAGGGTGGAAAAGAGAAAATTGAAGCGCATCGCTGTGTGGCAGTGGTGTGCAGATACCCACTCAAATGTGATTCAAACAGGCTCTGTGTTGGGTGGCACGGCTATTTGGCGTCCGTGGAACGGTTTGTTCAGCAGGGGCAATGCCAGGTGAAAAACGCGGGGTAGGGTAAAAGAATACCGACCTGTGCTGGAGCTCGAAAAGTGCGAGATGCAATGCCAGCTGGTGAAATACAGTAACTGGAACTTGGGTTCGCTAGAGAGAGCTTTAATGACCGCAAGGTTGCTTCGATCGCGATGCTCGGGGAGGTGTTGCAACGAGAGCTAGGATGTGGACTGCTTGCTCGCTTCTGGCTCTGAACAGAGATAGCTAGGTGACGAAGGCCGGAGGAGTGTTTGCCGTCGAGGTCGAGGAGGGTAGCTCACGTCCTAAAAGGAGCGAATCAGTGAAGTGAAGGATAGAGTGAGAAGTACACCGTGCAGCAATACTCAATCGTTGCCTTTGGGAAGAAGGTGGAAGGGGCTTCCGCTTGCTCTTTTTATGCAAATCAAGGAGGGGACGCCCTCGTCCCGCAGTCCCGACCGCGTGCAGATTTGCGGGTTAGGGCGCCTGCGGTTAATCCCGCAGCCGCTGGCTCCCGCAGCTAGAAGGTGGGCCCTGCAATGATTGAGGTGCGACCATCGACCGAGGGCAGGAAGGGGGTGGCGCGGTGATGTTTCACACGGAAGGGGGCCCTGCGACATGGTCTGGAGCAGGCCATTCAGTTCGGACACAGTCGAGACCGACCTGGCAATGATATCGATACAAGAGCAAAGGTCGGCTTCGAATCTCTTCGTGGAGCCGCCCTTTCCATCGCCGTTTTTGCCTGCCCAAGGCGCCGCACTCACCCGAGACCTGCGGGCGTGACCGCTCCCACCGGCAAGGCAAGCTCCGCGCGCCTGCAGCAGCCTGACCTGCAGTCCCATCGCGATCGTCTGCGTTACAGTCGGTCTCGCTGGCGGCCCAGTCCTGCTGCTCCAGCCCATGCTAGGGGAGCCCCTGTGAAAAAGGTGCGCTCTGGAACATAAGCACGGATATTTAGGCTTGAGTGGTCCACCTCTGCCGCCTCAAAGTTTCCTGATGTATCCACTCTGCTACCTTGGACTTACCCCACAAATGCAAATCGAGGGCTAGGGAGCGTAATTAGGGCGGGGGGATCTGCGTCATGCGCGCAGGCCGCTGCTGATTGACGCGTTGCAGCAGCTCGCCAGTCAGGGAGAGCGTCAGTCTGGTACATTTGATTCGCAATCAGCTGTAGCACCAATATTACGCGTTACGCGCACATAGTACTGCCTTATCATTGCCCCCTCATGCGTGATGTACACAGATGCTGAGTCGACGCCACCCCCTCCCCGGCTTTGTTAGTGAGTCAACTGCAACCGTTGCGACTCCCAGCTTCAGAGCATGCAAGTATCAGCCGCCAGAAGCGAGGGTCATGCAGTTGACACTGAGCTGACGTGCATGCTGGAGGCTTCATGAAGTGGGGGGATATACACGCCGCCTATGGGCTTCACGGGATGTTTAGACGAAATATTGCAGCGTATCCGGAGATTCCGGGGTACTTGTGAAGCGATGGTGGTCGGTGCCAATTTGTCCGCCACTCTCCAGCCTTGCGTCCTGCACCCACCCGCTGTAACCCATGGTTACGTGAGGAACGCGGGTCACGCCTTGACCCCTTTGTTGACCAACCAAGAATAGATTAAATTAGGAATGAATGCTGGCTAAATTAAACTTACAGCTCAGTGAAAGATGCGCTTAGAGGGATCGTCTCTGATTTATCCTGTTTTCAGGGAAAAAATGCATGTACCAGCAAGCAGCGGGAGAGCGCAGTCTTCCCCGCCAAGCCTCTTATGCGCTTGCAGCGGTCGGTTTGCTCGGAGTCGAGGCCGTTACCACAATTTCACTGCTGCAGTTGTGGGGAAGTTTCAGAACGTATATGGGGAGGGGGAGGCGGGAAATACGGGCAAAACAAGGTGGGATTAAAGGAACATTACAAACCTAGGTAAAGGGGGCGAGATCAGAGGCTGGCTGCCGTGAACTAGTGTTCTGCTCACAAAGGCGATGCTAGCCAGTGACCAGTGCCCGTGTGAATAATGCAAGTAGTCGTAAAAAGCATCAAGTCGTATAGCAAGATGGGGATCCGCTTGATGCGCCGTATCATTAGGCGCGAGCCAAAATCTCTTCCTGGAGCACTCGGAGCATCTCCAAATGCACATCATCCAGCGCCAAACCTTCGGGAATCGAAACATCATTGGCTGTGATGACCAGCTCTGGGCGCTTGCTGTCGACGGGCGCTGGGGGAGCTTTGGCAACCACCGGTCTCCACCAAAAGTACGGATAGCGTAAGACAATGTTGTCAAACACCAGCGCAAAGACGAGAAACACCGCGGAGGACATGAGCACGAGCACGAGGTAGTGCCAGCTCAGGCGGCGCATCTCCGGGTCTATGCTAGGCAGCAGGGCCGCAGCACCTGCTGGCGGATGTGTAGTTCCGGTCAAGTCCATGACCATCGAGGATACGCCCACTGATAGCGCACCAGACAGCCACAGATACTTTTCGTTTGCGGGGTTGGTCATGAAGAGCTTCTCGATGCACAGCCCAATCACCGCGGACATGATCGTGCCTACTAGCAGGGCCCGCGGTTGGGCCAGCGGCGCTGCCGTGGCGTTGTAGAGCAAAATTGCCGTGGCGCCAAACGACGGGACGAGGGGCAGCGTGTTCCAGCTGCGAAACGGCTCGGCAAAGCTGAAAATAGCCATGTTAGCCGTCAGCGTCCCAAACGTCACAAGTAGCACAGACAGCGGTCGTGAACCCTTGGGCGGCGTAAACTTTGGCGCGCGCGTTGAGCGGTGCCCTAAAAACCAGCTAATTTGCCAGGGCAGCCGCTCCAGTAGGTAGTCGTCATGGCCGCGCCGAGTGGCCTGCCCGTAGATGTCATTATAAGCGTCGCGAATACTGGTAACCGGCCCGAGCGCCATGGCTAAACTTGATGTTATTGACAACCCTCTACTACCACAGGGTCGTTTTGAGCGGCCTGACCAGGCAAGCCGGACCACTGATTTATCAGACACCGAGTACGTAGCACTGACTAATTTTGCATGGATCACGCAGCACTGCAGGGCCCAGAACACCTATGAGCACAAGATTGCGTCATGCGACAGACAGGGTACTTCTGGGACTAGAGGTCAGAGCAGTTCTTTTTACTCTGTGCCAAAGGGTTTAACGATATTTAGTATTCATACGTGAACCGGGAGCAGTGGGCTCCGTACGATGCCCTCACGTGCAGAGGCGCCCGGGGAACGCGCCCAGAAGAGCCAAAACTGCCGGGAAGTGGGTATGCAAGGCATGGGAGAAGCTGTGAACACACAAGTGGCTTGGTTCGTTAGCATGAAAAGGTAGTATAAATAATCAACATAAATAATTAGCATAAATAATTAACATAAATAATTAGCATAAATAATTAGCATAAATAATTAACATAAATAATTAGCATAAATAATTAGCATAAATAATTAACATAAATAATTAGCATAAATAATTAGCATAAATAATTAACATAAATAATTAGCATAAATAATTAGCATAAATAATTAGCATAATGAACGTCTCCCTAATGATCATAGAGGACTCGGGAACATGCTCAAGATGACAGCCTGTAAGGTGCGACTAGCTCGGAAGTAATGGCAGATACCACGAGGTCTTGCAGCTCCTGCAAGTGTCGCCGTGGTGGAAGGGGCCCGGTGCCAAAGTCAGGCAGCCTGACTACCGCGTGCTGGCCATCTCGGTGTTCGACTACCGGTGTAGGTCCACGTGCCAGCCCCTGCACCTCGATGACGCGGGAGAATCGCGAAGCGTATTCCGCAATTGCACGGGCCTCTAAAGACGAGTGGCCATCTGAGCCCGCCCATACGTCGCTGCAGGGCGTTGTGACAACGTAGCGGTCGGGGCCGACGTGCTCCTCTGATCCGGGAAAAGTGCTGTTGAGCGCTCGCGCCAGATTGTAGCCTGTGCAAAGAACAAGAGGTGTGGGCTGCCTCGTTTTAGTCCATAGCCGGTCGGTGGTCCAGCTGTATGCATATCCGTCCGGGTTGGCCAAGGGAAGCACTGCCGTATTTGCTGGTAGTTGCTCGAGTAGAGCCAGGCATGCAGAGACAGATGCCCACTCCCTGCCGTGTAACCCACATATCACCAGTGTATCGGCAGGGGAAACGGGTGTTGTTTCAGCGCGAAGTACACTCAGGGGATATCCCTCCCAGGAAACGCCAAGATCCGTAACGGAGAGACCGAGCTGTCTAACGTAGCGCAGCACCTCTCCTGTCTCTGCATAGTCGGCAGTAGGCAGCATGACCGCATTGAGAGGGTAGGTCATGAGCACAGCATTGTGTATGCTGGACAATACTAGCACATGGCTATCGCGCAAGTTTGCAGGGAGAAGTCGCTCAAATCCGCTCAGCTGCGCCCGCGGGATGCACAGCTGGCCGCCCTGTGGATCCAGCAGCCAGACATCGGCGAGAAGGGTGGCGGCCGCGCTGGTAAAGGCGGCGTAGTCGGAGTCAGACGTGAACGTGTACTCCACCACAACAAAATCCAAATATTTGTCGAACTCATCATAATACTGTGCTGGCGCCCTGTCGTTGCCGCGGGAAGGAAGCAACCACGACACAGCATCAGACAGGGCAGAAAACAACGAAGACGAGCTGGAGGCGCCGTCGGAAATCACAGAAGCAGCGCCCTCAGAAGCATGACCACGCCACCATGCACTAGCGGGCCAGAGCAAGTTGAGCAAAAGCACTGACTTCATCAGTTTTGCTCGAATGGTAACGCCGCCGAAAACTTGTCAAAACAGGCCAGTAGCGGGTCGCGAGGAAGCAGGAGACCGTTGAAAAAGAGATATAATGCCTTCGAATGACAAGGTGAGACTATCCGCTGGCGGGATTCGACGGCCAACTACGCAGCCTGTCCTAAAAATTGCCGTCGTGACTCGCAAACACTCAACCGTCGATATTGTGGTGGACGAGGCTCGGGGGCTGCTGCTGCTGAGAATAGACCTCCCAGCCAGGGCCCAATCTACCACGCAGCTTGGGTCGGTGGGGGACACTTGCAGGCGGGCGCTTGCAGGCATGCACGGTAGCTGCATGTGATTCACGGGCGAGCTGGCTACCTGGTCTACGGTCGACAGCCACACCTCACCCAACAGCCGGCGGAAAAATTACAAGTTTTGCGAGCAAGTCTATGTAGTCTATTCACATGTGCTGGTCGCGCTAAGCAAAGTAGCGAGGCTCGTCAAACACGTGGTAACGGTGGCCCCGAACGCCCTCGCCGCGGAACAGCGCGGGGAACCGCAGGCCCTCGGGCACCTGGTCCTCGGGAATCTGCTTGTTCGAGTAGTTGGGAACTTGGCCAATCTGGAACTTGCCAACTTGCAGTTCGGTATCGGTAATGGTGGACCGTGAGATCCGCGCATAGCCCACGCGCTTCAGGCCCTTGTACAAGATATACTCACACCAGCGATCCCAGTCACTGGGGTCGATGTCATGCATACCCGTCAAATCAGAAACATGGGTATTGTAGTTGCCCTCCAGCGGCTTGGTAACCAGATAGGAAAGCAAAATCGTCGGGTTGACCGCGCCTCCCATGATCTTTGCCAGTGCAGCGGTTTGTTGGCGACGATCCTCGACGTCCTCTTCCTGGCCAGAGTGGAACACAACAACGTCAACGGCCGTGCCGTAAACATCCAAGGTCGCATGGATAGCTGGTGCGAGCTCTCCAACAGGCGAGGGGGTTAGATGGTGCGTCGAGTTCAAGATGGGGAAGCGCGACAGCAAGGCAGCACCCCAGGTGTGCTTGTTGGGGCCTGGGCCGTAGTCGGCATACATACCAAGTTCCTCAGCCAGGCGCTGTGTCATATCACGATGACCACCAATGATCCGCTGAGTATCGCTCTCGAGCAGGCCAATGACGTCCAGCTCTGCCTCGTCAATAAGGTTCCGCATGCGGACCTCTGATGCCCACATATCGTTGTCTAGACCAAAATGGATGGTCCAGATACCAGCAGTCAGAACCTTGTCATCAGGGTTACGCGGGTACGGTACAACATGTTGAAGCCGTTGGACAGTAACCAAGGTGCCGAGTGCAAGAACAATGGTAAGCGCAACCACAGTGTACCGGATGACGCTCTTGACAGCATCGCCAACAGCAGCCAGTGTGGCCTTGGCACCACCGTCAAGACGGTATTTACGTGCATTTCTGACACCAACGTTCAATAATAGCTGATTGAGACCCATGATCAGCCAGGTCCGCTCACGGAGGGCAGGGCCACCGGGCACAAACGCATAAGCAACCGTCCAAGTCTCACCCAGGTAGAACAAAACAACGAAAAGCATGGCCAGCGACCAAACTTTCCACGCAGAGTGACGGCCTGCGGCCTCCAGCAGAGATGGACCAACGGCACACAGGTAGATACCGAGCACCAAGCCGCCAATGTAACCAGTCCAGTGCTTCAAAAAGATGATGGCCAGGCAACCCACGTTGGCAATAGTGAGCGAGCGCAGCGAGAGGGCAGCGACAGGACGCTTCAGACCAAAATAAAGCCCCAAGCCCATGCCAAATAAGGTAATTAGACCGTGAGGCAGCGGTGTTGGGCCGCGCACGGGGTAGCCCTCCCATACCCACAGGGGCAGGAGGGACGTGTCGGACAGCCACGTTTGCAAGGCAAACAGAAGACTTCCGGCACCAGCAGCAGCAGAAAACAGGCACTCGGAGCTCGTGGCCACCTTGCCAGCCAGGGAAAGCGAGTCGTCAGCTCCAGGGGGTAGAGTAAGCTGGGTGAGAACTGCGCCAACAATGGCAATGGATAGGCCGAATCCGTTGAGGCCGCCATTGGTATCGTTCATAACAGGCCAAATGGGGTTATTGGTCCACAGGTACAGCTTAGCCACGGCAGACAGCATCAGACCAAGAATGAAAGCAGCACCTTGATAGGTTCCGCCGCCCGGCCGCGATGCCGAAACAGTGAAGGACACAGCCACAGAAAGAGCGGCAAACGCACAGGCGGTGCCCACAATGAGAACGCGATGGACAACATCGTGCACCCAATAAGCAGCCACGCCCAGAGTGGTGCCCAAGAACACGAGAGCCGGGAACTTGAAAAGAAGATTGCGTAGCGGAGAAATTACCAAGAGGACAGGAGCCAGAATCGCCAACAACAGGGCCTCGAATCCTGAGATACCCATGTACCACAGCGGGAAATACCAGACCAATACACCCAGCGAAGTGATGACAGACCAGAAGACAAACCAATTGTAGATGGCCACGGCAAAGCCGATGGCAGACGGCCGGCGCTTGAGCTTGTCGGGATAGCGTAGCAAAGAGATTTCTGTGGGCTCCTGCACGCTGCCCTTAAGGTCCACAACCGATACCTCAAGCCCGTCAAAGTCGTAGGCCGTACCGGCATCAAAGGCAATGTCGAGGATAATGAGCGCCCACTCGAAGAACGCGTAGATGGTGTAGGCCCCACGAATGTGGTGAACCTTGTGCTGGATGAAAAAGTATACAAGAGGCACGATGGTTGCGAAGAACGCAAACGCGCTCCAGAACCGATAGGTCCGGGCTTTCGTGTCCTTTGGCGTAAGCACCGTGCGCAGGATTGTGTAAGGCAGCGTGAGCACCATGTAGGAGATCATGAATATGTCGTGCCAGTCATGGTCGTCCGTGGACGTGATGTAGGTCCAGCCGCCACAGGTGAGGGTACGCAGTACGCCAACCACGAGAAGGGCAGTAGGCGCGTAACTGCTCCGGCGGGCCGTCAGAATGTAGTTGAATAGGGACAGCAGAAAGCGCGGGCCCGACGTGATAGCAATGAAAATCTGATAGAGACTACGCTCCGGGTAGCGGTCGCCAATTGTGGCCGACACACTGGGGAACCACTCGTCGGGGTAGCCATAGAACTCGTTTTGGACAATTTTGTTGTAATGCAAAAGCGAGCCAACTACCAGGGCCACAATGAACGCCGACGCCGCGCAGGCGGTGTGGGCATATGAGACCCAAAGGCCGTTGATGTGGAACACAGCCTTCGCGTTGCCGCCCTCGGACGCGACAGTCGGCGCTGGGGCGGCCGACTTTTCAGCCTTGGTTCTCGGTTTCATTTCGAGGCAGATAGGCAGCCAGGTTAGGGAGAGAGGCGGGGACGCGGAGTGAAGGTAGCGTGTGCCCAATACCCGAGGTAGGGGTTGGCGTCGCCAGTCCCCCCACCTTTGTGGTGCATCCGACCCCGTGGCTGAGGTGTCAGCCGCTGGTATTGGTATGGATGGAGAACCTCGTAGCCAGATCAGACAAGACAGCCTACTCGTAATTTGCGGACTATCTGCAGTAATTGAAATAGCAAATACAGCCTGCAACTACTCGAGGTACGCCAGTGCGAGACCCCCCGAGAGCTTCATAACGTTATGGCTCAAATGGCCCACATTTAGAGCAGGTGGATCATTCTCAATTTCAGGGAATATGAGCGTATCAAATGGTTTTACGTAAAGCAAATTGTCAGCCAGGTACTGAAATATGAAACAGGAATCATTAATCATTCGTCATTAAGTATGGACCTCGGGGGAAATGAGCCCTAGAGTCCCTGGTAGTTATATACGTGTGAGGTGAAAGGTGCTCCGGTCAATTTCGATCATACAGTTTACTCTGCACGGTCGACCATTTCGTACTCTTGTCCGCCCTTATACTTTTGCGGTACTAATCCTAGAAGCGCCACGAGCAAGCTCCCGGTGGCCAAGACGGCCAGCATGACAATGCCCGGCCAGTCGACGACTTTCCAAAGAAACAAAATGTCGCTCACCAGTACAAAGTAGCCCAGCATCTGAATAAACACCAGAATTGGGTCGATGCTGTACCGATGCATAGTCACTTGCCGAACGCAGGCCCCCGCGAATACGAGACTGCCGATTATTCCAACCACGGCGACAAAGATGGTCTTCGTTACAGGGGTCTCGAACAACTTGGAAGCGAATCGGAGAAAGTAGCCTGAAAATCCCAGAGCAATGGCTGGTATGACAATCCAAACACCGGCATCTACCAAGATGGCCGGTAGCGCATGGCTATTCCCAGCGCCGAAGCGTACGTGTGAAAACTTGCCAAGACTGTAGCGATCTACAAGTAGCGCTCCCCAAGCGCCCGCCGCGGCCAAAGGAAGCATAACTTTGATGGCTGGCGGCACATGTACAATGTCGGTGATTACATGCTGGTGCCGGTGGTGGCCCGCGTGCGGATGGGACTGAAAATACGAGGCCACTAACAAGATGCCGGCACTCTGTAGACTCCATACAAGATACGATATCGCCGGCTGTGACTGCTGCAAGATCTGATTGGCATATGGCACCAAGATCAATAGTCCTCCAAGCACGGAAATTATTTCACTCGGGTTCATGGTGCCAAGTGCAGGGGAGTTAGATCGAATTGATAAGCTGAGCTCGGGCCGAGATGTAGAAAAACTATTATGTCACGAGACACTTCTGCGGCTACTGAGCCTGCCACGCCCCGCCAACATCGCTGACAGTATGGCTGCTCCCAACTAGCCCAACTCACCGAGTCCAGGCAGGTTGTGCACCCCCTCGAGGAAGCTTGGCGGCAGGGCATAATTATCTCCACATATTATGCCAGAGAGACCATGATGTTCGGTTTGAAAGCGGAGCGGAGGAAAATGAGCAGATGCCGGTCATCTTTTTCCACGTTGAAAATCGGACATAATGTATTCAATTGCTGCTAGCTGAGCCACTTTGTGGGCACCTACAACAGTGCTCCTTGAATTGTCTTTCAAGACTGCCAGTGGGGCTTGGAGGATACGATCGAATCCAACTCCAAGGACGCCGGAGCCTGCATAACTCTTTGTAATTATTCAATAACGAGTCTCACCAGCAACAGAGAAGGTGAATCGCCAAGCTCACCTAGGCGAACACAGCATACATTTTAAAGCTCCAGTGCGCATGCGTCACGAGTCCACGGATAAAAGCAATTGCCGCCGTTATTGATTATAGATACCCGGTGAAAGGCACTCAGTAAAACTTGCCAGATTAGCACGAGCAATCCCAACCACGTGGTCCTGACACCATGGTTTATTGCTCTTACCAAGCTATGATGTATGTAAATAAGGTACTCAGTCTGCATGTATGGTCTCGACAAGTTCTAGAACGCTGCAATCAGATGCGGACATGGTGTGATCGCTTTTTTCCGACTTTAGGTAGGCTATGGCGCCGGTTTCTCGGATACGCTAGACGCAAGTGAACTTTATCCAAGCCCAACTTTCTGGGGGTTTTTCCCCCCGCTGGCCCGACGTTCCCTGTAGCTCATGTATGCCCAAGCCGCCGGCGAGGTATAATTTAGACCTGCATAAACATCGCACGCTCAGCGAGCAAGCGGGTCATGCAAGTCCAGGTCGGTTACCTCAACCCTGCATGGCACGGCACGATCGAGCTCGGGTAAGTCGTGAGGCTACACATGCGCCTCAGCAGTTCACTGCATCTCAATGGAACGGAAGAAAAGGTAGGCCCCCTTTCCAGGCTTCAAACTTTCATCGGCCAGACACCTCGATTTTCCGTGTGCAGTTATCGTCCGCTCGGGTTACATTTTGGCCCGGGACGGTGCTTTGGCGGCCAGTCCGGGACCTGCAGCGCCCGTGCACGACCATGCAGGTTTCCCTGCACAATGGTCCAGATCATATGTCGGCCGGGTCGCGCACTCGATGCCGCACGAATTGCACAATATTGACCACAGGCTATAAAAGCGTGCGATCGCCGCATCTCTCCGTACCTTTGTTGTTTTCCTCTTTTCTTACTATGCAGGTCTCTATTCTCAGTCTTCTTTCTGCCGCCGCCCTGATCCTGGGTTCGCCCGTGCGCCGTGAGGTGCCCGAGGGTGTCGTGGCTCTGGACCTTACCGTCGTCCCCAAGACGGACGGCCATGTCAGCCGCCGCGCTGCCCTGCCTGCTGATATCCTTCAGGCCGGTCACCAATACCTGGCCACCCTTGAGGTCGGAACTCCTGCCCAGTCTGTGCAGGCTACCGTCGACACCGGCTCGTCCGACGTGTGGGTAAGGGCCGGTACCAGCCAAGGCGACTTCGACGCGTCCAAGTCGACGACGTACAAGCTGACCACCAAGGGCGGATTCAGCGCAGGTTACGGTGAGGGCTCCTCCGATAAGGGTGACTGGGCTACCGATACTCTTAAGGTGGCCAATGCTGTCGTGAAGAACTACCGCCTGGGTGTTGTCAACCAGCAGGACAGTAATGACGCTGGCGTCTTCGGCATTGCCCCTATTGCTGATGAGTCCAGTGAGAACAACTCCCCTAAATACCCTAACTTCACTGCTCGCCTGAAGAATGACGGTACTATCAACCGCAACGCCTACTCTGTGTACCTGGACACTGTCTCGGCTAAGTACGGTAAGCTCGTGTTCGGCGGTATTGACACCGCTAAGTTCACCGGCAAGCTCCACCGGGTGCCTATCAAGAAGACCACGGAGTTTCTCGTTCCTGTCTCCGTCGGCGGCGCCAACACTAATGCCGTGTTGGACTCCGGCACCACCAACGTCATTCTTACGACCAAGGTCTACAACGCGTTCATTAACGCGTTCACCAAGTCCGTGAAAAATCTGAAGAAGAACGAGAAAAATCTGTACTACGTCGACAACCTGAGTGACCTGGGCGGTTCCAGTACTTTCACTTGGACTATTGGCGGCAAGGCCTTCAATCTTAGCGTGAAGGACCTTTTCCGCCAGTCGTTCCGCGACGATTCCAGATGGTACCTGGCTGTGCGCGACAAGGGCAGCAACACGTACGATGATCTGATTGGTGATATTGTGCTCCGTGGCTTGTACGTTGTCTACGACCTTGACGGCAGCCAAGTGGCCGTTGCTCAGGCCAAGTACACGGATCAGACCAACTTGGTGGCAATTCCTGCCGGTGGTATCCCCAGCAACCTGGTCGACAACTAGATTGTTAAGAGCATAGTTAGTTAGGTGATAGTTATTTCTTTGAGTGAGTTCGTCATTTGACCTCAATTACTGCTGAGATCATGCTCTATTGTTCTTCATAGGATTGGTATGCTGAGTGCAGCTGACACACTGGCTGGGACAGAATCCTTTTCTCACGGGACGGGGAATCAATCAAGCAACAGCTGCGAAGCCCGCTCCCCGCTGTCAACCCAGAGGTCGATTGGGATTGGGGCGGCTACTATGCACCCTAACCTCCGAGACACCTTATCGCCTGCATTTAGCCGCTGATCCCTATAAGCTTAAAGCTGCGTGATCCCCAGACAGGCCAAGCACCTGCAGGTAGAGAGCTGGGAAAGGCTAGCTCCTTTTTTCCATCAATTGTTCGCTACTTTCAGTGCTCGACATTCTCTTTAAGACCCTGCCCTGGCATCGAGATCTGCAGATATGTTTTTGGCCGCTTGGACAAATCTGGCTCTCGTAGCGAGCACTTCGCAGGATGTGCTCAACGCTCGCTGGGGCACCGACTGGCCGTTTTCCGGAATCGCCACGTTTGCTCATCTACCCGCAGAGCGGTGCCTGACCTCGCCCAGCGCTCACTTTGACGTGGCGCTTATTGGTGTGCCGTTCGACACGGCGGTATCGTACCGGACGGGCGCTCGGTTCGGGCCGCGGGCCATCCGCGATGCATCGATGCGCCAATCCGGCTTGCGGGGCTTCAACACGCGGGCAGGAATCAACCCCTACCAAGACTGGGCTCGCGTGATCGACTGCATGGACATGCCCGTGTCGCCCTTCGACAACAAGCTGGCGCTGTACCAAATGACAGAAGGATTCAGCGAGCTGCTCTCGCGCAACACCACGCACCCTACGGTGGGCGAGGTACCCCGGGTGGTTGCGCTGGGCGGCGACCACTCCATAGTGCTGCCGCACCTGCGCGCCCTGCACCGTATTCATGGTGAGTTGGCGGTTGTACATCTGGACGCCCACCTTGACACTTGGTTGCCGACCAAGTATCCAACGGGTTGGGCCGAGGCGGAGGCGGACTCAGGCCATTTTACGCATGGCACCTTTTTCTGGATGGCGGCAGAGGAGGGCCTTCTTGCCGCGGGCCACTGTGCTCATGCTGGTCTGCGTACGCGGCTGTCTGGCACCGACTACTCGGACTATGCCGACGACACTGCCCAGGGCTTCATCCAGATTGCTTGTGACGACATCGACGAGCTAGGCGTGGCAGGCGTCGCTAAAAAAATCATCAATCGAGTCGGCAACCGCCCAGTATACCTGTCTGTGGACATCGATGTGTTGGACGCCGGGTTGGCGCCGGGCACGGGCACGCCCGAGGTGGGCGGCTGGACGTCACGCGAGCTGATCGCACTTTTGCGGCAGCTTGGCGGGCTCAACATTGTCGGTGCTGACGTCGTAGAGGTGGCGCCGGCCTACGACCACGCAGAAGTAACGGCCCTGGCCGGTGCGCAGGTTGCGTACGAGCTGGTGACCAGCATGGTCCAGGGCCGGACCAAGGACGCGCAGGCCCGGGGCGCGACGACGGTAAAAGAAGAGCTTTAGCCGGCGTGCCGGACCACTGGCGTGCACGCACTGCCCGCGACTACGGCAACAGCAGCAAAAGAAGCTGAAGCCGGTGTATTTGGCCATCTAGCCGTGCGTTAGTCGCGCCAGAGCAAGGGCCAGCCAACCGGGTTGCAGCTCTCGGAACCGTCATGGAACACGATGCGGCACGCGGCTGCACAGCATGGCACGGCATAACGTAGCATTTCTTTACTCTGTGAATAATTAGTCTACCTTCTGGCTACTTAAACATACGAATAGGGTAGTCGTTGTTGTACATGCCGTGCTCCTCAAAGGGGATAATGCGGTAGGTCTTTCTGTGCAGCTGTGGGGGCAGCGGGGGCAAACCGCGCGCGTCAAGTACCTCCGCCACGGAGGAGGACTGTTGGAGCACGGTGGGCAGCTGGACCTCGCCGTTGGCCACGGTGGCCAGCTGGCGCGAGCCCTCGTCGCCCTTGGCCAGGCGCGGGCGGGCCACCGAGCCGAACTGCAGCAGGCCGGCGATGGCGGACTGGTCAAACACCGACGTCTGCGGGTAGTTCTTGCGCCAGTCGCGCCGGTAGTATGGGTTGTTGGCGATGGCGGCCGCGGGCAGCGTGGGCACGTCGTGCGGGTCCTGGTTCGACGGCTGCGAGCCTGTGGACGGCACGCGGTACCACGGCACGACAGGGTTGCCGCTCGACCGGTTCGCCACGGGCGTCAGCCACACGCGCAGCCAGTTCCAGATGCCCTGCGACGCCGCGGTGTACTTTTTGCCGTACGGCACAGGCCCTCCGGTCATTTCTGCGTCGAGAGAGAGGGAAGATAGATGGGCGGCCGGGTGGGCAGGGTGCTGACTGTTTGAGTTGGGCCCGCGAACGGAGTTGTGATCTGGCTGGGAATAAGCGCGAGATGATAGGCAGGCTCCGAGGGGGGAAGAGGAGGGGGGCCACTAGCCGCCTAGCGCCCAGGCCGGGCGCTGGCCCGGCTGGGCCAGGGTTGGGGGCTCCAAGCGGCTGGAGATCATGATGCTGGGGCGCCCTCGATGCCGCCAGCCCCATTGCCATTTGCAATTGTTCACAGCAAAATACGCCCCTTGAAAACGCACATCAGCGAGCTTGTGACTAAACTGTCAAGATTTGGCTAGGCGCCCTCGCTTGCCCCGAGCCGCCACCCACAGCGCAGCCGCGTGACTCTGGCAACTGGCAAAGCCTGCCGCCTTCCTTACTTCCTTACCGCATCGCCGTATGGCATATCGCTGGGACTTTTAATTACAAACTGCGCGAGTCCAGCGCCCCTACGCGTCATGCTGGCCCGCTTGGACCGTCTCCGCGATACGCTGGCCTGCCCGGTGTGCAAGGACGTTTTCAAGGTGCCCACGGTGACAGCATGCGGCCACGCGTTCTGCGGCGAGTGCATCCGCCGTCACCTGGCCGAGACCGCCAAGTGCCCAGTGTGCCTCGTGCCCGCCGTGTCTGCCCAGCTCCGCAAGTCAAACACTCTGGAGGACGTGGCGGAGGCATGGGCAGACGTCGCCGACGATCTGTTTGCGCTAGCGCGCGAGCCGTCGACCGCGCGGCGAGCCGAACCCCACTTGCCTGCCGCGCCAGCTTCAGCTTCGGGCTCGGGCTCGGGCTCAGGCTCAGCAGCAACAGACACTGCCGCAATAGCAGCAGCAACGCCCGCACAAGACGGTTTGCCACTTGCGGCGGAGCCCACATCCCCAGTCTCCTCGGACGAGTCGAGCCGCGGCCCCACGCTACGGTCGCGGACGCCCGTGCCGGCCTACGACACCGTCGCCGAGCCGGCGGGGCGCGAGAGCTCAACCCCGCTGCCGTCCTCCACGCCCCCGACGGCCCTATCGTCAGGCCCTGTTTCGAGCAACCCGGAGCACCACCACTCGGGCTCTAGCTCGGGCTCAGGAGCAGGCTCTGCGGATGATATGGGCACCTGTCCTATCTGCCAGAAATTCATGCCCATCGCCCAAATCCAGGGTGCACACATCGAGAGCTGTATGCGCGGGATCAAGTCGCCCAGCAAACCCGGCAAGGCGCCTGCAACCCCCGCAGACCCCGCAAACTCGGCAAGCTCCGCGCGCCCGGCAACCCCGACAGCCCGACCCAGGACGCTGGCCTTTTCAAAGCCTGAAAAGCCGCGGTGGAGATCGCGGCCACTTGTCAACTATTCCACGCTCACAGACAGGGCACTGCGCAAGATGCTGGCCGACGAGGGCCTGCCCACGGCCGGCAACCGCAATCGCCTGTCGGGGCGGCACCGCGAGTGGCTGCTCTACTGGAACGTGAACGCCGAGAGCAAGCGGCCGCAGTCGGAGAGCGCGCTGCGCCAGAAGCTGCGCGAGTGGGATGCAGCCATGGACGCGACGGCCGCCGCGGCCGCGCGCGCGCGCCAGCCATTCGACGCGGTGGGCTGGCTGGCCAAGCACGAGGCGGACTACGCCGAGCTACAGCGCGCCGCGTTCCAGAGCCTTGGCCGCTCGGGTCCGCGTAAGCGCCCGTGGGCCGACATGAACCGGGACCGGGATCCTGACTTGGACCTCGAGCTCGAGTTCAATGAGCCGGGCCCGCTGCCGGAGCCCAAGCCTGCCGCCCGCCGCATATCCAGCCCGCATCCAGCATAGAAGCCAGCGAGGGGCTTGCTTGGACGCGACCGCCATATTTATTCAAAACACTCTGTGTGAACACTCTGTCTGGACACTCTGTGCGGCCCGCCGGCCACCTAATTATTGTTTATATAGCTTTTGTATCGTGCATTCTTCTTGTCTGCGTACCACAAAGCGGCAGATGGGTGGGCGGTATGGCCGCGGGTAGGCTCTCGCAACTGCGCCATCACGGCACCGGCGTCGCTGCCGGCTCGGCCGGCTCCTCTTCTGGCTCGGGGAGATCCTGCAGTCCGTCGCCCTCGCTCGTAGGCTCTGCTCGGGCGGCAACCACCGTGGTCTCGACCCCAGGCTCTGGTGTGTGTGGCTGCTGCTCCCCATCAGTGGCGAGCGTGCCCGCAAAGCTTGAGGACGAGACGCTTGCGCCGCTCGCGTCGCTATTGTTGTCACCGCCGGGAACGCCGTGGAGGTAGACGCCGAGCCCAACCTGGCCGAGCATGTCCTTTTCGATGAGCACCGAGGCCAGCCAGGCAATCAGCGCAACGACGAGCGCCGACAGCATCGCCCAACCAATGGTCGGGGCAGAGAACCAGTCCGCTGAGGCGGTGAGAGGAATGCGCAGCGCATGCACAGTGCCCCCCACAGACACAGAAACCACCGTGGCATCGTCGGGCCCAACCGCCAGGTCGGTCACCGGCAGGCTGTGCGCCGAGCGCACCCGGGCAAGCAACGACAGCTGCCGCGAAAACACCAGCACGTCGCCGCCGGGCGTGGCCACCGCGACTTGTTTGGCTGTCGCGTCCAGCGCCGACACAGCCTTGGCCCCGGGCACACGGCCCCGGCGCACCTCGTTGGCCACCTCGCCGTCGAGCTCGTACACCACGAGCTCGGCTCGGCCCTCTGTGCGAGCATGTGCGGCCGCGACCAGCCGGGTGGGTGATACAAACCTGACTCGGGCCCACTTTAGCGGGGCCTTTGCAGGTATCTCCTTGAGTGGCGAGCCTGAATTGGCGTCGAAAACCAGGATCTTGGCCTCTGTCGCCACGGCCAGGCGCGACCCGTCGGCATTGAAGCTGAGGTCCGTGGGGTCGACACCCTCCAACGTCTTGCTCCACGCGGGGGAGAACACGGGCACAGCCGGACCGGGCGCCGACGCCAGCCGGGTTGCCAAGTCGCGGCGTTTCTCGTTAGCGTTGGCGTCGGCGTCGGCCCCGGAGTCGGCGCCTGTGTCTGCGCCGCACAGGTCAGGCGGCAGCTGCAGCACAGCCACCTGGCCAATTGCCCCGCCAGCGCCGGCCACGGCCACGCTGCGGCCGGACACGGCGACCGCCCGCTGATACAGGTCTGCGTCGCACGACTTGAATGCGTCAAACGACGCAACCTCAGCGAGCGACTCGGGGTCGACCACGCGCAGGTGCGAGTTGCGCCCAGCGACGCGGGCTGCGTGGTCGCGGTTGATGCCGAGAAAGATGACGCCCGCGCCTACAGCCAGGGAAGTCGGCGCATCCTCAGCGCTGCTGAGCTCGCGGCTGCGGCCTGCCGCCAGTACAGGCGCGGCGTCCACACCCTTGTCCCTAACCAGAAGCTCAGCGACGTTGTTAGCGACACCGTGACGGCCCTCGCCGCCTCCGCCAGCAACAACCACGCGGTCCGCGTCCGCAAACCGCACGGCAAATAACGGGTATCCCACGTTCATGTCGTTGGTAACTCGGTGATGTGGCTGGCCGCGCTGAGCAGCCCAGGCGCCGGCGGGAGCAGGTGTGGTAAGCCAACGTCCAGGCAAGCCTCGCGCGTCATGTGCTGCTAGACCAGCAGTGCTGCCCCGTAGCCAGGTTTTATTGGAGGACAACATTAACAATATCGCGGAAAGTCACCATATGAGCTATTATTTGCTTCAAATTGTGGGTACATTGGCTGCCCTTTTGGTTGGCCAATTAGCATTCAGATTCCCGTAGACTGCTGCTGCGCGTGCTAATACGCTTTCGCAGGCTGCCGCTGCTCGCGAGACTTCAGCCAGTGCCTGCCTCAATTGCATAGTACCCGCTACATCGAAACATACTCAGTAAAGAACGGAACTTGGCTACGTACATAACAGACTCGTTAGTAGAACCTCTATTCAGACATTTATGCTCCTAAAATGCCCTATCGGCGGCTACTGAACTCCGCGGGGGCTCGGCTAGCTAATGCCACACTTGCATGCCGCGCGCCCTTACCTCGCGTGGTCCTAGCTCCTCCGGCCGTGAGCTTTACCCAGCTGTGCTATAGCTAAAATGCACCTGACCTCACTGGGAACGTACCTGCCGGTCCTGCAACCCGAATCTGCACAGAGTGGAATTTCGGGGACCAGCCGCAGTTTATCGCCCATGGACATCATAGGTGAGGATCTGCTTGCACGGGCGTTTGGCTCCGAGGCAAATGGATTGACGGCGGCCGGTGCAGATTTGCCGCTGCCGAGCTCTTTGCAGCTTGACCAAGCGCCCCGGAATGGCCGGGCTTCCCCTCCAAACTGGCAAGATCTGGCAAAGTCCATCGATTTCTCCGTTGCCCCGCCAGGCAGCACGGCGTCCAGCAAACCGGTGCTCCGCCCCCTGGATAGGGCCATCTTGGATAGTGTGGAGACCCTGGGTACCCAGTATGATGTACGGTTGTGTCCGTACTGCAAGCGGCCGAGCATCGAGAGCGTGCTGCCTCTGCACATTGACGAATGCATAGAGAACCCGAAATCGCCTGCGGCCATTCGACGCAAAATGCAAGCCGAAGAAGAAGCCAAAAGTGCTCACGATGCAGAGGCTGCTACGGCCGCAGTGTCGTCAGCTCGTAACGGC
Organism: Wickerhamiella qilinensis; assembly: GCA_030556915.1. Classification (NCBI taxonomy): domain Eukaryota; kingdom Fungi; phylum Ascomycota; class Dipodascomycetes; order Dipodascales; family Trichomonascaceae; genus Wickerhamiella; species Wickerhamiella qilinensis. The sequence continues at coordinate 53,368 of JAKTUW010000002.1, forward strand.
TCAGCCAAAACCGCCAATGCGGCCAAAGCGGAAGTCCGCATGGCCGCCGCTGAAATTGTCAAGGCAGACGCTAAAGCTGAAAGCAATCGCAAGCGCAAGGGCGATGCTGCTGACAATGTGTCGCGGGATCCAAGCGCAGTTGAACCGCCCACCAAGAAACAGCGCATGCGTAAGGCAACGGGCAAGGACAAGGCTGCGGGGAGAGATAAAGATAAACCCGATCGAATCAATGGTAGCGCCGGTGGCTCACGCCAGGTTCGGCGCTACGATCCAGATAAGTTTTGCGGAGTGCCCCTGGACTCAGGACTTCCTTGCATGCGAGCACTGTCCTGTAAAGTCCATTCAATGGGAGCAAAGCGCGCTGTGCCGGGTCGCTCAGCGCCGTACGACGTTCTTCTCGCGAACTATCACCGGCAAAACATGGTGAAGGCTGCGACCCTGTCCACAGAGCGCGAGCTAGCCTCGGCCGATGCGCTTGAAGACCAGGCTCAGCTCAGCCCCGAGAAGGAGATTCAGCAAGTTATGGACGGTATGCGTAGGGCTCACTGCTTTCCACTGGAGCGTCGCGTGATAATGCCCACCCGAACGCGCACCAACAACTTTCGGCTTCGCGAGATGCTGGCATTGGCCCTTTTGCCCAAGGGCGTGTCTTCAGGTGGTGACGCACTCTTTGGTCGGTCGCTAGCCTACCCACCCGAAGAACCATCGCAGCTGCGATTTGTGCGAGCACCAGTGGTCCAGCGCTATCTCATGGCTCTTCAGCAGCAACAAGCGCGGCGGGCGCAACTGCAGCACGTGCAGGCTGCCCGCGCGCAGTCGCAGTCGCCGCAATCTCCTCAAGGCGGACAATTAAGTGGCCAAGGAGTTCAACACAAGGGCCAGATTGCGGACAAGCCCGGATATTCGGGACACCTTTCTCACCAGCAGGGATTTGCCGGCCCGTCGCAGGGACCTCCGAATAGGCATCATGGCGGGCCCCCTGGAAATGCGTTTCAGCAGGGTAGGCGTCCACCTCCTGGTCGACAGCTCTGACGGCAGCCAAACCCAATTAATTTATCTTGCATCACCCGTGAGGAAATATACGCATAGCGGGTCTATATAATATGTATTTTTATAATGCCCATCATGAAGAGCGAAATTTACCATATGAAGGAGCGCACCAAATGCGGCCATACCCAATATGAAAATACTATGGCGGCGTAGAGTCCGATGGCACCAGCAATGGCAAACATGACAATGGCTACAACAACGCCCAAAATTTGGCGCCTCACATGGTCAGACTCACCAGCAGGCCGCTGCAAAGATGCCGTTTCGCGGGCTGCTTTGTCGAGCTCGTTCGCAAGCTTCTCTACCGAGAACTCGCTAGCCACGCGTTGCCGGCCGGCATCGCCCATGGCTTTCAACTGTCCAGGAGTCGCTTCAAGAATGACGTGACCCAGTACTCGGTGCCACGCATCCATGTCTGCGTTCCTCAACCAGCCAGTTTCGCCTTCGACAACTGTTTCCAGCGGTCCACCGGTGTTTGTAGCAAGGACAGGGGTACCAGCCCACATAGCCTCAAGTGGGACTATGCCGAAATGTTCATTGGTGGGGGTGTATAGGAGCAAGCTTGCTCGCTCCAAAAGCGCGTCTTTGAGGGGCCCTGATATGGACGGGACAAAAAGTACACGAACATTTTTGTCTGCCAGGCGAATAGCTTTGTCCCCATCACCAGGAAATGCGATCATGCTTGGCAGCCGGAAGGTTGCAGCTAGATCCCGTAGCTCCTTGAGGTACTCTACATTTTCTGATACCCGCTCATCATAGCCGCCAGCGACGATCAGGGTCGATTCACGTGCAGCAGGAGTAGAGTGTAGCAACAGGCTGTAAGACTCTAGTGCCAGCTCGATATTCTTTTTGCGCTCAAAACGATTAATCGAGAGTAGAATTGGGTACTTGGCCCGGGACACGAGCCGTGCCGTGGCAGCATCAGGAACGCCGTGGCCGGTAGTATCAACCGCAGGATAAATCACTATAGGCGTTGGCATCCGTGATCCGAATGTCTCAGCAAATACCCGTTGCGTGTACCTCGAGTTGACGGCAATTGAATCCGACAAAGACGTCGACCACTGCTCGAGCCAGTCGAGAGGTGCGCGGTAGAGCTTTTTGAGCAAGCCATGTCGGTGAGTGAGCAGCAGATCCGGATAGTGACAGTAGAACAGAATCCGTGCCCGTGGGAATAGATAGCGCAGTACGGGCACGGAGGCCGAGAGTTGGTCCACAATGAAAAGGTCAAAGTCCAGCTTGCGTGAGTACAATGACTGCGTCAGATGCAGCTGACGCAAGATAGCGCTAACCAGAGAAAGCTTCCCAAAAACGTTACGTGGAACAATGTTTCCCCCAAGAACCACGACCTTGAGCGTTCCATCGCGCGTCTCCTCGAAGCAGTGATTTTTGTCGTGATGGGACGTAAAAACCGTCACATTGTGCCCTTTCTTCTGGAGACCCACCGCTGCATCGACGACAAGCCTCTCTGCACCTCCAATCCCCAGGTCCGGGTGCAGGAACGCGATTTTCATTTTGCCGGTGTAGGTTATAAGATCAACCGTTTGATCCTAACATTCAGCCCCGTGGTCAAAGACAGTCCATGAAATCAGGGTTGGGGTGAAGATATCCGCGAACTTGGAGAAGCAGATGAGAAGGTGAGGTGTGCGATATTTGTCCAGTTAAAATGCTCCTAAAAGCAAAAGCCAAGCCATTGCTCGACTCGAATTTCGATGTACAGCCGCGCATTGTTTAATATCAGGGCATAGTCTGAATAGGGCTTGCATATTTTGCTGCATGCAGCAGAGCGCGCGTAAATACAGAATCTCTTCTTGTCGCAAATATGCTAGAATCTGATAGCGATACTGAGGACTTTAATCCACCAAAGCTGAGTGGTTTGTGCCATGATTTTTTCTCCGAATACTCCGGTCAGGGTACCCTCTCTTCTGTGACCACCGTATCTAGGTCCGGGGGTCATAGAGATCGCGCTGAGAAACCAATACACGACGCCCCAAAGCCCAAATCTAAAGGCATGACAGTTGCAAAATCAGAAATTAAAGTTAATGGGCTCCGCAGGCCAATACCCAAGACAGACGGTAGCCGGCAAGGGTCCTGGGCGCGGCATGAGGCCCCTACCGTGCGTACACCGCTCAAGCCCCGACCAGCCATCGAAGGCATAAGGCCCGTTTCTCAGATAGTCGCAAGCACGGCAGAGGTAAAAGATGTCTCGCCTGTTATTGTAGGTCGTAATGAAATTCGTATCAATGGCCAAAAGTACCTGCGCCATGAAATGATCGGCCATGGAGGGTCCTCAAAGGTGTACAGAATCGAAAACGATACAGGGACCATTTTAGCGCTGAAAAAGGTATTTCTGGAAGAGACTGATCCAGAAATTATTGCTGGATTTAAAGGTGAAATCGACCTTCTGCAGCGGCTGCATGGCCAGTCACGCGTCGTCCAATTGATCGACTATGAGATTTATAACAACCTTGTTATGATGGTCATGGAGCTAGGAGAAGCAGATCTGAGACACGTTTTGATGGCTCAGAGCGCTCAAGTCTTTGATCCCGCATTCATACGCTACTATGCTTGCGAGGTCTTCAATTGCGTTCAAGCCGTGCACGCATTTGATATCGTGCATAGCGATCTCAAGCCCGCAAATTTTTTGCTGGTGAAAGGCCAACTCAAACTCATTGACTTTGGCATTTCAAAAATGGTTCCAGAGTATACCAGCAATATACATCGTGAGCAACAGGTAGGCACTGTGAGCTACATGGCGCCAGAAACTTTGATGGAGCATGCAAGTTTGACTACCCTTGGAGCGGTGAAGTTCAAAATCAGTAAAGCCAGTGACGTCTGGAGCTGTGGATGCATCATATACGATATGGTCTATGGCCAGCCACCATTCAAAATATATGGCCAGCGGCAACTGCAGTATATTCAGAACCCGGAAGTGCCAGTGAAATACGCAAAACAGAGTCCACGAGGAGGAGCCGTACCAGTGAGCCTTTTGGAGCTTATGCAGGGCTGCCTGATGCGCAATCCGAAGCAACGAATAAGTTTGGCACAAGCCATGGCTGGAGCATTTCTCAGTCCTAGGTCCTTGGATTATGATTTTATCCGAGACTTGGTGCGAAGAGCCGTAGCATACGGCCAGACTGTATCATCAAGCCAGGAAGACCATGCCAAGTTAGTGGATGATTTATCGAGAAGTGTTTGGGATAGCATAGGCCGTCTTTGACGGCCCAGTTGCTGGTGAGACTCCTCGCACCTTTATGCAAGCAGATCGGAATATATGCAGACCGTTGCGTAACACGTACAAACGAACTACTCATCGAAGGGGATACAGGCAAGGTGAACAAGTGCTCTAATAATTAATGTATAGATTAGACATGAGTTAAAATGAATTAGGACTCCCATACTTCTTTTGGGTTTTTTTGGAACTCGTTGTACAGTTCACGGTTGAAGCAGGACACTTCGGACTCGTTGAGTAGCCCAGCCGCAGCTAGCGTGACCGAAGGGTCGCTGAGAATCCAATCATCATGATCCAAGTTTATAGAAAGGTTAACAGTCTTCGTCGAATGTGCATGTGTATAGATTTTGAGGGTGTCGAACAGCACAATGCGATAGGGCCGGAATGCGCCTTCTGTCTGCACCTTGCTTTTAATAATCTTCAAGAGATCACCAACCGTTGTTACAGTAAGATCCACCTGACGCAAAACAAGATTCTTAATGGTCCTATGAGCAAATGATTTAATCAATCGCACCGTGATAGTTGCACTCTTGACATCCTTGTCGGAGACCAGCGTACCGTCCTCAAGCGGCATAGCGATCAGTAAATCTTCAGCTCAGTCAGCGGACATGTGCTTCAGGGCATCCCTCCCTGCATCTAGGTATGGCACTGAGCAGGATGCGAGCGTTTGGCCGTTTGAATCCCCGAGCACCGGCCGTGAGCGGGCCGATTTTTTTTTTTTTTTAATTTTTTTTTCCGGGAATTGAGATATCTTTGAGCTGTTTAGAGCTGAGTCAATAAATAAGGGCTCTATGGGGAATCAGCTATGAAGCCGATGCTTTGTTGAATAAGTCCCGGACGAGCTCTCGGAGCCCATAATGCTTGTCAGGCGACTCTATCGGCGGCAGAGACGAATGTAGACCCTCAGCAACGGCAACCGGAGCTGCGCCCATATATCTGCGAATCTCTCTGGGCAATTTGCCACTAACTCCCGAATATGACCTCGCGAGCTCGTCTTCCAGCGAAAGGTAGGCCTTGCGTGCGCTCAACGGCGCCTGAAGATTGTAACTGCGGATCAGTTTGTTTAAATCCGCCACTGCCAGAGAATAGAACTCACGAAAGCGGCCCTCCCAGGCCATATCACGATGATCCGTGCGAAGAGCATGCCCCACGACCTCATCAGCCGAGGCCCGCGGGAGCAGTGCAGTATACTTGTGGACCAGGAATTCCGTGAGCTGGGCAAGCACTTGACCACGGAAATTCCCAATGCGCTCATGCATTTCTTGCTGCTTGGCTATCCACGGAGGAGTCGCGCCCTGCTTCTTAATCATCTTGTTGAGCAAATATTCCGTAGTATCGATGTGTGGGTTAGTTAGGTGGTAATCAGTTTCGAGTTTCTGGCCGCGGGGCAAATCTTTGAACAGGCCCCGGGAAATGGCATCTTCTATTTGCTGCATGGCAATAGACTCGATTCCACCCCCAGAAAGACCGCTAGAACTGTTCCGCGGCCCCTTGATTCTATCTCGGAAAGTCTCGCCCTGCTCCTCGTTGAGTTTGTAATCCAACGCATTTTCCTTAGCATTCAAAAGCCGATCAGCTGTAGAAGCCCGCATTGGCTTATGTTTATCATTGAGCATTCGAAGTGTAGCATCTTGAACCGATTCTTCGCCCGTCCATGGCTCAGCGTGGGCGAGGTCTCGCGCCTGCTTGGGTGCTGCGTTGGGAATCTTTGTCCAGCCAATAGCGCGCTGATTCTTTCTTTCAAAACTCTTCTGAGCTGATCTAGATATCGCACTGAGTGCCTTCTTAACCTGGCTCGCCACAGAATAGCTTCGACGGCGCATGGCAAGTAGCGAGGGATGCTTATCGATAGTGGGAGTTTTCAGGACTACTCGAGTAGATGAGCGACATGTGACTGGCTTATGACGCGTGCTGCAATGCGACGGCTGGTAAGCGCTGACGGCCTCGTCGATTACGGTACTGACAATTGGTATCAGATTATATCTGTAATATGCATATGAAATTAGAATACGCTGTCTTTCTGGACATCCTTTTAGCTTATATAGGCTTTCCACGGCGATGGGGCACGTCATTCGGGTCAAAGCCACCTTCCTCAGCACCGTAGACCGCCCAGGCCGGGGTTTCCGCAATATAGTCCATGGGGCCAAAGTCTGCGCCAGATTCGAGTAGTTCAAAGAACCTCGCGTAGTCAATGTGTGTATGCCACTTGCCGTTGATATGGAAACGCTCTTGGGCCAATAGAGTGCAGCATGAATGTGCATGGGCAGTAGCCAGACCGTAATCCAGGCCCCGCTGCTTTAGTTCGGCACCGAGAAGTTCAACAAAATCAAGAACCTCTTGATAAAAAGGAACGTTGTCCATAGTGAGCTGCTGCGTTTTCGAGTTGCCGCAGAACGTGACGCCTTTGACCTCAATGAAACATGGCCGCCCCCGCTCTACTAAATCAGCATATCCCTCCACCATATCTGCATTAAAGCCCTTGACTAATGTAAGACGGTAGACCGTACGATGGTTCGTTTTTTCGCGAATGATATCTAGACAGGCCATCATGCGTTCCCAAAAATCGCGGTGGAGCGGGCGGTCCACTCTGCGGAGAGTGTCTTTGTCACTGGCGTCAATGGATACGTAGAGCTGAGTGACACGCTTGAGGGCAGCAAGCTCTTTCGGATGTTGAGCATTGCATACGAGAAAGCTCGAGATGCGCTTTGCATGTAACATTTCCAAGAATCTGTCAATGTGCGGATAAAAGATGGGCTCGCCGACGAGCGAGAGAGCACAATGCCGAACAGTAAACGCTTCGGCAAAGCGTGCAGCTTGCACACCGGGAACACCGCGCATCTGTTTGATTTTCTGGTAGTGGCCCTTCAGCGCGCCCTCTAAAATCTCCTCTGGCTCGTCAACTTGCCAACGCCAGGTCGTGCCCACTGGATTGGTACCGTGGCGCCAGCAAAATACGCACTTGTTGGAACACGAGAGCGACGGTGTGGTTTCCATGCAAAGGTGACTGCGAATGCCGTAAAATGCATATTTGTAACATGAGCCACGCCCACGCAACGCGCTTTTTGTCCAGCGGCAAATCTTGACGCCGGAATGTGAGCCAACGATGGTGTAGCCTTGTTTGGTCAGAGCCTTGAAAGTGGGTGAATCCTTCGCAACCATGGCCTTGGCAGTCGAAGGTTCGTCTTCTTCAGGACTGCAACCAGAATCTCCACCTTTACTGCTCTTTTTTTTGGCGTCTTCGCGGCGCACGGATTTGCCCATGTCTTCAACATCCATCAATGTGGTATCGTTCGCGTCCTCATCCTCGTCGTCGCTATCAGCAATGTCAAGCTCTTCTGGCGCACTCGGAAATTTGAGCTCTGAAGTCAAATGCTCCACGTACTCTCCCAAAGCACTCTCGACATTAGTTTTGACACAGCCAGAACCCATAGGAAAAATACGGCGGCAGCCCAGCTTTCCAAGCAGCTTATCTACCTGGCGGCCCTGGTAACAAAACTTGGACTCATCGGGCCATCCCTCAGAATCGCCTGTTCCGAACACGGAAAACCCTGCAAGTTTATGCAGGGGCCTGGAGTCAATGCGAAAATCATTGTACGTTTCCTTGAGCAGCTCAATGAAGTAGTCGAGGGGAGACTCCGTCTCATAGGATGGCAAAATCATCAAATAAATATAGCCTCTATACTTCGTTGGGCTAACAAAGTACTCGTCGAGGTCGTCGACATAGTCGAGATTCATCAGTAGGGGCTCTTCTGCCATGGTGGCCTTTAATCTTTTGTGGATAGCCGTAGCAAATTTTTCCGTGGAACCGGTCAATGTGGAGTAGAAAATGATCATCTTCGATTGCACACTCGGCAAATCCGCCGTCTTCCGCAAGGTGACCGGCCCTCCCGCGCCGTTGGCCCGAATCACCTTTCTCGGCCTTCTCACAGCGGATTTCGGCCGCAGGTTCGTCCCCGCGCTCGAGTCTGAATTGGTGTCAGAATTAGACTCGGATGAGACCTCAGAAAGAGAGACAGTGGTGAAATCAACGGGCAGCATCTGAGACTTTTCACTCTGTTTACTGCTGGGCTGTACAGCCGTCTTTTTCAGGGCATCGGCTGCTTGACGTTCGGCAGCAACTGCCGTGCTCCGGCGTTCTGACCATTGAAGGTACTTGTAAACGAAGTATATGAACACAAAAAAGTACGGCAGGTAAATTAGGCGGTCATCCCACTCCATTTTGGCTGTAATACTATGTGCCCACGACTGGAAGTTTGAAATTTATCTGCCAGGTTATGTAACACCCGAGTGACTCGGATTCACAAGCTCTGGATTGGGCCTGGCATCGAGACGATGCGGCTGATCTCCCAGCGCCGGTGAGCACGCACGCACAAGCCCACCTTAGCCGGCCGCGGCCGCGGCTGCAGCTTGAGCCAGCCGGTCGTCGCTTGAAGACATATCCATATTCAATGTTACGTCCTATGAGTTGACAGTTGATTGGCATGAGAGGCTCCTGATGGTCTGAATAACTACATGTCTCTAGATCTAGATACCTGCATATCGATATATTTCAAATATATCTTGAGCCGTTCACCTACGAGCACAGCACAGTGGTGGGCAGTCTGTTGTCGAGGTGTAGTCGGACCATGCCAGGACCGTTCTTGTGCGTGACGGCAACCGCTAGCGTTGCGAACACCGCAAGGTTGTTGAGCGTTGACGCAGCCCCAGTATACGGTCTCGCCCTTAACCCCGCAAATCAATTTGCCTGAGCCTGTAAGCGGCAACTTGTCTGCAACCCCACACGCTCCACCGGCTGATCAAACCCACTTGAAGTCGCCTAACGTGGGGGTGCAATGGTGCCACACTTGGCAGCACGCAACCTGCACAGCACGCTGTTGGCGCTCAATTGTGGGCCAGGGAAATTGGCCGAGAATCATCAGAGTTAATTCCAAAATATCTGGATTTTGCTTTCAATTTGCGGTTTCTTGAAATGTCCGTTACAGCAATACCCCGGGCTCGCTTGCTGCCTCCCCACCTGACGGCATCCGCATGACCGCACGGCCCGCAGCCCCAACGGATTTCAGGCTCAGGGTACGTATAGGCAGTGGTGCTGGCCAGAGAGGTGGCCGCACGAGCAGTGGCCACGTGACCTAGCGCGCACCTGCTGAATGTGCGTGGCAAACGCTCGTGTGAGCCGCGACCCGACGCTTGACAGCACAGAGTGAGCGGTATAACAGTAAAACAAAAACTCAACCTATTCAATATACAATTTTAAAATACTGTCTCATTTATTCCAGGCCGAAATCGGCCCTCAATTCTCTTATCTTTTCGTTAGTACGCCTGGTTTAGAGCCACCCGATGCAGCAGCCGACTCGACATCTGGAACAAGCCTAGAAAAAGGGGGTTGAAAAAAAAAACACAACTGCCGATAAGAGCGTGGCCAACACGGCCGGGCGCTAGCTTGTTCCTAGCAATATTGGTAGTAATGGTGCTATTGAGAAATCCAACTACCTTTCCAAACTAACTCAAGTTCAGTGCCGAGCTAGGATCACCATAAACGAAGCTCGAACATAGTCAGGAAGTTACCTTCAATGCAATAAATATTATATAGTTATGTGTGTAAACACCATTCAATGCGGCTACGCACCGGCCAAAATGGCAAGGCCACGCATACGCGCGCAAGTGAATGAGCCAGGTGAATCAGAACGACGGAAGACAGTTGTTTACAGACCGCCACCGGACCGGTCGACGGTGACCAACAAATCACCGCTGCCACGCTTGGTAGCCGGCCGGTACATGAACCAGCGAGCCGCGAAAAACGAGCCCACGGCAGCACCAGCCAGCGCAGTGGTGGTGGCGGGGTTCAGCTTTGTTCTCATAGCAGTAAAGGCAGACATTATCGGATGGAAAACGATAAACCTCCCAAAGCGCGGTGGGCATGCTTTTATACTTCGCTGTTTCGTTACATTTCCACCGCCTGCAGATTTTGTTGAGCTGCATATGCACCTCGACCGCAGCACATGCCTGCAGGCTGACAAGGTGTCTGGCGTTCGCGGTCTTTCTAAGCTGGTTCCCTTGCTTGGCCAGAGAAGAACTCGAGATCACGCAGGGCCTGCAGCTGATACACCACGTGACTACACTTTGTTGCACCTTGGGCGCCGATTTCTTGAGCTCCTTGCTGCTGGGTCCCCAACGGCTCGTGCCCCCACTTGAATGCCTACACCTGCCGGAGCTGCTTACATCTGGTCACGCATTGCGAAATTGCTAGAATTTTTGCACATGTATTCCTTCGCAATGGCAACGTGTGCCCATCGCCAGCCCAATCCCGTGTGCCGATGCCCCCTTCCGGCTCGCGTTGCCTGCGCTAGCTCGACTGACTGACAGATGATGTCATCTGCGGCTCTACGTCATAGTGGCCGAACACCGACAGTAACACTCGTAACAACGGTGTAAGCTTAGAAAAATAGCATGCAAGGTGCTGTACGTAGCAGCACAGTTTTTCCGAGACAAGCATTCCCACGCCACGGGGGTATCTCGGCACACTTTGTGGATTATCGAATTCTTGTGTCTGAGAATGAGAGAGAAAACACCATTTCGTTTTGTACAAGCCGCTGCGGGCCCCAAGCATGGCGTTGTTTTGCTTATCGCGGCCGCCCGAAAGAGCTTTCGCAGCTGCTCGATCGCCGACAGGAGGGCCAACACTGCAGCCAGGCTACATGGAGTGATGGCCGCCCTCCCTCAGGAAAGCAGATTACGCTACTGCATTACCTTGGCAAGTCAATTCTTCTAATATACTACACTAAGCGGCTCAGTGTCAATCTGCGCTCTGTGCGTTAGCCACCCACTTTCTTTTGTCCTGTGTTGATCGTTCCCTGCTCTTGATTCAGCCAGAACCAATTTTTTCTTCTGACGTGCAGTCGGCTGATTCAGCACGATACAAGCGCAACTTGGTCTGTTTGCTGCTGCCATTCTGCATAATTAAATTTTGTTAAACTTCCGAATTTACTCGTGAAAAGTTATGGTAAATGTCATACCTTGTCCCCATAGTCAAATGATTTGCAGGTGCTCGCTTCTCTCACTCTTATGGCCATGCTCCTCGACCGGATCATACACATCCCACTAGGACCACAATTTTTTCACAGTCGGGATCGGCTGCAGCTTCGATTTTCTGGTACGTCATTGGGATCGTCCCAGGCCCGGCCCTCATTGAGACGGTCCTGCTTTTTGAACACGCGACTGAAACCAGTTGTCAGTTTTTGATAGTTAATGATTGTTAGGCTCCTATTTAGCAAAAAGGTTGGCTTGATTCTCTATCGTTGAAAGTAGTATTGGTGGCATATTCGCGGCCAGATGTCCTACGGTAGCCGATAGCCGTTTGACAGCCTACCTGATAAGACTCTGCTGAAAGCTCTGGAAAGCCGCCTCTCGGACCCGAGCTCGGGCCCAGATGCTTGATCTAGTTTCGATCACCCCGGGGCTCCACCGTCAGATCGAGTTGCCTGGGCGACTAGATACTGCTGCGTAATGGAAGCGACGCGCTTCGGTAGGATCACGTCGATGAAGAGACGCATCCTAGGTGAGAGTCGGGCCCTTAAAAATATTTGTGACCCTTGACAATAAGCATGCTATTGCCGTAGTGTGAGATTAAGCTCAGTTGATACATTGAATCTCGAATACGCGTCCCCTTGTTGCATTCATGCACGTCGCAACGATATCGCTTCGCCTGCACTCTACAAGCTGCAATCTCTGGTTGACGAATGCGCAGCAGCCGGCTGACAACAAATGGCCGAACGGTGAGTAGAACATGCAAAGGGAGTCGATATGCCTAGCAAGCACCGAAGTTCAGGTTGCATGTATTACGCTCGTGGAATATTTTATATTCGAATTGAGCGGGTAAATGTCAGGTGGATACCAATCAACTAAGACGTCTCGTAGCGAAGATCTTTTGGATGTTACCGTGTCTTTTTCTATCATATCTCATATCTGAGTTCTAGTTGACCTTTAGTGGCCGCTTTCTGGTAGATGATTTCGGACAAAAGGCATGAGTTTCATCGGCAGAATTAGCGAGCCAGGCTGCCCGTTCACCTTCACTGAGAAGTAGCTGGTCGCAAAAAGCAAAAGGATTCGCAACTGGTCGTGTCACGTGACAACCCATAAGTAAACATGAGCTGCCGCGGCGCGCATGCCCATCTCTAGTCCTGGCGCCTCAGGTTGAACTCTCGATTCCTCATACGCACGCACACGCGGCATTCCAGCTATCCAATAGCCAATGGACAAGTTACGAGGACTTACGTCCGCCCTTTCGTTTTATGACACAAATATCCAGCGCCCTGTTGAACAGAAGCAGGATCATGCAATGCCCCAGCCGCTTGCAGGGCAAGTAGGAGCAAAAAAAAACACAGCGACTGAAAGCGTTCAACAATTGCCCGAGCACAAATGGCGGCTTAAAGATTTTGAAGTTGGCCGCAAGCTCGGAAAAGGAAAATTTGGCCGAGTATACTTGGTCAAGGAGAAGAAATCCGGGTACGTTTGCGCCTTGAAGTCCATGAACAAGCAAGAGCTCATGGACCTCAAGGCTGAGCTCCAATTTCAGCGGGAGATTGAGATCCAATCCAATTTACTTCACCAGAACGTACTTCAACTTTATGGGTACTTTTATGATGACAAGCGGGTATATTTAATTGTGGAGTTTGCTCTGCATGGTGAGCTGTACAAACATCTACAGAACGAGCGTCGATTTTCCGAGACTAAGGCATCAAAGTACGTCGCTCAAATGGCCGACGCTCTTGTCTATTTACACTCCAAGAACGTGATACATCGGGACATTAAACCTGAAAATATTCTGCTTGGTGCGGACGGAAACATAAAGCTCTCCGACTTTGGATGGTCTGTGCATACGTCGTCTCGCAGGAAGACTGTATGTGGAACGCTCGACTATCTTCCTCCAGAAATGATTGAAGGTAAATTGCACGATGGCCATGTCGACACTTGGTCGCTTGGCATTCTTACGTACGAATTCCTCGTTGGATCTCCGCCCTTTGAAGAGAAGGGCTATCAAGAAACCTACAAGCGGATCCGCACTGTCGACCTCAAGATACCCCCGTACGTTTCGGCCGATGCCGAGGATTTGATCCGTAAATTGCTCAAGCACGATCCATCCGAGCGAATCCAACTGGCCCAGGTGGCCCGCCACCCTTGGATTTTGCGGAACAAGCCATTCTGGCAATAGTTCGCTCAGGTTGCAGCAGGCATAGTAGAAACAACTAAAAAATGCATATTAATATTTAAATAGATTGAAAGCAAACTCAGCACTTCACCAAAAAAACAACCATCAAAAATGAGTAGCATCCGCGAGTTCAGCTTTTGAAAGAAAAGCCAAACTCATCATCTTCCTCATCGTCGTTTTCAAGTGCAGCGAAAGCACTGCGTTCGGCATGGTTGTCCCATATACCACTATCATTGCCGTCCACTAGGCTGGCATCGAAATCCAAGTTCAGCGAAGTGTGCCCGCTGCGACTCTCTGGGGAACGTGAGCGATGTGCGCTAGGCTTAATGCTCAAATTTTCCGTCGCACCAAAAAGGACCATATCATCCGGAGGCTGCCAAGCCGCTGGGCTTGCATCTACCATGGCCATAGCGGCAAGAGATCTGGGTGACTGCGACTTGCGCTTGAAAGCCTTGAAATTGGGACGCCCAGCCCACTCCTGGCGAGCCACCTGCACCGGCGCCGAAGTAGAGTGAAACGTTAACGAGTTGTCCACGATTACCAAGTTTCGAAGATTTTCAACATCTTCTTGATTTACTGGGCTCTCAGGGTCATTGTCTGAGCCGCTTTCGGGAGCGAAATCCTCTGGCACTGGAGCACCAGTTCGATGACGCTTCGACCGGGGTGGCTTTTCGTTGTGCCTGCGTTTTGCTGGGATTTGTCGAATCTGGTCAGGAGGTTCATTGGCAGACGGTCGAGTGGATTCTGGGGGAGGGCTTGGTGCATGATCCGGTGGTAGCGAGTTAGTGAGCTCTTCAGCAACATCCGCCTGCGATGGATGCTGAAGCGTCTCATCAAAGAGCGAATTTGCGATCCGCTGAATGCGTTTCCGGGAACGGGTAGCATACTCATTAGTACCGCCATCAGGCGTGGTCCGAGATGGGGGAGTAGACTGAGAAGACAGGGGCATGAAAGCCTGGCCATTTTGATCATCCAGAGTTCTTGGCGGTGGGTTGCTGGGCAGAGCAGGAGGTTGTGACAGATAGTCCAAAAGGTTTGCTCGCGCCGGACGCTTTCGCGAAGTGTGATTTGAGGTCCCCGTGGCCAATGGTACTGCGTCACGGATTGCTTGGAGAAGTTCCTTCTGCTCAATAAACCGAGGAGTCAACTCTCGAAGGTCGGCCAGCAACTCCGGTGTTGTAGGCTTCATCACAAAGGCCTGTGCATAAGCAGCGACTTCGGCCCTTGGCGACGTCGTCAGCGTAGCTATGCCCCCGCATGCCCGGATAGTGATCTCCAGGGCCCCAAACTGGTCGCGCTGGACAAACAGCACAGTCTGCCCAGCCAGGCAGGAGGCCCTGCGTGGATTAGGGGCCCAGGCAGGATTAGGAAGAAAATTGGCCACATCGGGCAGAGCTGTGTAGTCTGTTTCGAGTGTGGGCGCCGATGCGGCCAGCGCTTCTGCGTACCGCGGGCTCACGATGGGCAGGCCACGAGCCAGAGCGTACAGCAGTTTGGACGTAGGCCGCGAACCCGTCATAAAGTGCGTTGTTTCATCCACAAAGTCCGGGACCAGCTTCACGTCGAGCATCTCGACCGCGCGCTGCGTGCTCTGCCACATGGCCCCGTGGGCTGCAGCCTTCTCCCCCGTCGAGAACGTGATGGTGAGCGGCTGCCAGGACAACCGCAGGTCAAGGCGCGCCCCTACGCGCAGCACCGCACTGCCGTCGACAAGGTGTACGACACGCGGCGTGCCGGCGACCAATTGCTCGCCGTTTAGCATTGAACCGAAACGCGAGCCCAGATCGGTCACCGTGATTGTTGGCCGCACGGACGGATGGCTGATTGAGCCGGGGACAACGGCGCCCAAGGCGATGGATAGATGGCGCCGGGAAACAGACGACTCTGCCAGGCTTATATCCAGCCTGGCTGATGCAGACCGGCCCAAGGTAACTGTCGAGCCGGCCCGTAGCCACCGTTGCTTCTGATCCGGCGTTTCCAGCACCCACATAGGGCAGGGGATGCGGACAAGTAATGGGACGCGGAAGACGCGGCCTTGCGAGAGAGACCAAGGCTAGTGTATCTGGGGCCAGAGAAACGCGGCTTGGACTAGCGAAACAAAACCGAAATGGAGCTTCACAATCGAATTGAGTAACGAGTATCAGTTTCATCTTGGGCATACGCTAGTTTACATCTGGCCCCAGATACACTAGCCTGAGATACAGGAGACTTGGACGTGGCTGCCATCATTGGTAGAGGCAAAAGGGCAAGTGCTAATCATATCTCTGTACATGTTTGGTCTAAAGCATAAGTTGCTATTAATGTATGTATGCAGTCTGCGGTGTTGATCTGCGGGTATGCAACCGCAGCAGCCCACAAATCATGCCAACGAGAGGCCAACGCCGAAATGCAGGCCCTCGCGCGTCACGTCGGAGGCGGCAGCTTGCAGAGGCTTGACGTACAGCAGTTCAAAGTTCGCGGCCGCGCTGCGGTAGGTGACGCCCGCGGCGACGGCGGCAGCAGGAGTCATATTGGCCAGCGCGTGGAGGTTTTTGCTTGGTTGCGCAGACGGGTTCGCCTGCAGCGCCGCAACGTTGGCCAGGGCGACCAGTCGAAGTGGCGACGGGAAGCGACCGGGGACACGGCTGGTCACGGTGGCTCTTGCCGTGTAAAACGACGAGCCGCCGATAAAGTCTCGTCCCTCGTGCGGGCCCAGCGAGTTCACAACAAAACCGTACACGTCTTTGGGACCGCCCAAGACGAACCGGTCGAATATGGGCGCGTCGCCGTGAATGTAGCCAGCCGAAGCGGCGAGGTCGCCGACGACGGTACCGGCGCCAATGAGGCTGCGGAAAATGTGGCCCTTGCCCGCGAGCTTGGCGTAGTGGGTGTCGCCCGGGCGGCCGGCGAGCTCGGCGTCGAGCTGCAAGCGGTGCTCGGGACCGGTGTGCACAAGAGAGCCGACGGCGGCCACCTTGGTGGAGACCGCCGACGCGGCTGCGCGCACTGCGTCGCTTGCTGCGTCGCCCAGGGAGGCGACCTGGCGGGACGTGGCCTCGACGCCGAAGGCGGCCAGGGTGTGCCGGGTCCAGGGCACAGACACGCGCGCGGACAGGCCATGCGAGGCAAGCGTATGCGCCGCCCACGGCCGGTTCTGGTCGAAAAAGAAGCCCGCGAGCGCGAGCTTGCCCGCGCCGAGTGGCATGGGCACCGACGCCGTGGCAGTGCCCGAGCTCAGCTCATAGGGCCCCGGCTGGACCTGGGCCGAGATGTGGAGCGAGTCGCCGAGGCCCAAGCGGTTGTGGAGGATGGCGCCGGCCTGCAGCCCGGCCGTCTCGTCGCTGGTCACCATGGAGAGCTGCAGCGGCGACAGGGGCACCGTGTTGTCGAGGGTGACTGTCGTTTTCAGGGCAATGGCGTTGCCTGGAGGCCCAGCAGGGCTAGCGCGGCCGGCCGCGGCTGGCGTCGGCGCAGCCGCAGCCGGAGCGCCGTCGGCAAACGTCGCGCTGGTCGCGCCGGTCGTCCGGGTCTTTTCGGCCTTGGGAGCGCTCAGCAGCGTCTGAAGGCCACCGGCAGCAGCCCCGGCCGCGCCCGCGGGCGGCGGCGCCGCCTGCTGGAGGTCGAAGGCAAACGAGGCGTCGCCCAGCACGCTCAGGTTGCGCGCGGCCGGGTCCACCGCAGCCAGCAGCTCGGCCACGGTGCGGGCGCGGAGCAGCGGGTCGATGCGCGGCCGCAGCACGGCCGCACGGAAGTCGGCGGCGCTGACGACCTCGACCGTGTTGACGATGGGGTGCTGCGAGTGCGAGTCCAGGTCCATGCCGGAAGTAGCTGTTGCGACGTAGAGAGGCTTCCGGGCTTGGTAGCGTCTGGGCAACGGTTGCGGGACCCGGGCTGGCGTGGCCGCGCGCCGTCAGCTGGGAGCTGGGAGCTGGGAGCAGTGGCAGCTGAGGTGGGGGAGGGTGGTGGTAACCTACCTGTGGCTTAGCTAGCTGGCCAGCCCAGCCAGCACCCCGCCCTCCACCCACCTCGACAGTAGCAGCGGCCCGGGTGCTCCAATGGAACTGGGCGAAGCGGACGCTGTTGCGCGCGCGTGGGCGGCCGCGCTCCCCGGTGTGAGCCAGGCCGAAATCGTGGCGCCGTTCCTCCTGCCGGCCGGCAGCCGCTGGGCCGTCCAGGACGGCGTGCTGGGCGTGGCCCGCCCGTTCCTGCTCACGGTGTACGCTACGCTGGCCGCGCGCTGGGCCGCGCGCCCCAACCCTGGCAATGACGGCGCCGTCCCGGTCGAGCCTGCGGAGCTGGACGTTGTGGCCTTCTCGCTGGCCGGCCTGCTGGCAACTACCGAAAATCTAGAAATAATAAACCTACGCAAACGCCTGGTTATCCAGGGCGACCTCCAGCGCTCCGCGGAGCGCCACGTGCTCGACGTTCTCCTCTCCTCGCCGCTGCCCAACCACAACAAGAGCCCCATGCTTTGGGCCCACCGGCGCTGGCTGCTCACGGCACCCGAGCTTGCCAATGGCACCGACATCGCCTCACAGGTAACCCTGGCTGCAGAGCTGAGGCTGGTCGCGACCGCGGGCGAGCGGCACCCGGGCAACTACTACGCCTGGTACTACGCCCGGTGGCTGCTGGGCCTGCAGGTCACTAGCGGCGCCGCCAGTCCCTGTGTCGCCATCGTCGATAGCTCGAGCGACGCCGTCAATGTGTGCGAGTGGGCATGGGACCTGTGTCGCCGCCACCCTAGCGATGTATCAATGTGGTCTTTCCTAGCGCTGGTCGCGCCCGACAAGTACGCCGCCGCCTGTGAGGAGAACGAGCGCCTTCCCCACAAAAGTATCCAGGCATATCTTGCACTGGTGGATGGAGCTAACGGGAATAAGGAGCTAGCCCCGTAGCCGAAAACCCATATTATCAATAGCATTGCTTTCGACTTAGACATTATCGCGCGCGTCAACAAATATGTCGCCCTCGGCATCCACCGATTTCTGGACGGGATCAATATCTCCCTCACTGAGGGTTGCGCCGCCAGCGCCCGACCCAGCTATGCCGGCACCAGTAGCACCAGCACCAGCAGCACCAGCAGCACCGACACCGGCGGCACCGACACCGGCGGCACCTGCTGCAGGGGCATTGTAGCCACCCTGCGACTCCCTAGGAGCACCACTGCTGCTGGCAGCAGCATCTGACTTGTTGCCTCCGCCTGCTCTAGCATGTGCGCGCTTTTGTGGAGCTTCCGTTTCGAAATCGGCCGGGAACTGGTCACCAGACGCGAATGGGGCCACTGACCGCAGGATGCGCTCCTTCTCGGCCGGGTCATTAGTGGCGGACAGCTGATCGTCGACCCAAAGACGGAACTGGAGTGGGTCGTTGTCCACAGGAATAAAGAGCTTCGGCACAAATGGCCTGTGCTCTTCTACACGCTGCCGAGCTAGAGCACGCTGGGCCTCTTCGATCTGAGTCTTCTCATCCGTGGCCACAGTGTGATCACGGCGGCCTAGCGCCTGGGTTACTTTGTACCAGAGCCGGCGGCTCTCATATGTGCCCTGCTGATCAAGAGGCCGCACGGTCGGTGGGAATGGCTTGTCTGTATGAGTGTCAAAGAAGGAGGTAGTCTTTCCAGTCCGCAGGTCTTTGATGTACATCTCCTCGTTCCATTTACCAGTGATTTCGTAAAGCGGCGTACCATTGCGCTCGATTTTACCGGCAATGGCATGCCACGTACCCGAAAAGTAGCCCTTGACCTTGAACTCAATGTCGCAAGTCAGGCCGAGCTCGGGGCACTTGACGTACGCATGGTCACCCATTTCGTACTTGAGGTTTCCCACAAGCACGCCGCGAGCATAGATATTGGGCTGGGTGATTTCGTAGTGCTCTTTCCTGTCCAAAAAGTTGATGTAGCCAATGCCCTCCATCAATGAAGCAGCGGAATTACCCAAGAAGCGGGAGCGAGGCACCAGCAAGCCCTCAGCCTGGATGCCGTGGGCAGGCAGCGCGTAGAAGTACGAAGATTTGACCGGATGATGCGAGGTCTGCTCGGCCACGTAGTAGGCCCGGGTCTTGTCGGGCAGATCCCAGTAGCAGGTGAAATACTCTCCCAGAACAGGATTGAGGGGCTTTTTCACAGCCTTGGGCGCAATGTGCCAGCCGCTCATGTACCAGCGCACGATCTGGACAAACCGATCGACAGGGTCATCCGTGTGCACGGCATCAACCAGCAGCTGCGGATGCTGCATGAGGTTTGTGATGCGCTCGAGCATGGACTTGCGCTCGAGGATGAAAGTGGGCAGTGTGATGCGTGAGAGGTCTGTATTGCTGCGCAGCTGGCCAATGAGGGCGAGAATGATGTTTTTGTTGCCGTCATCCACCTCATCAAGGTCGTCGACGTTGCTGTCGGCGGCAGAGTCGGGCACGTTGGCAGCCGGCGGTGTCGGCGTGTGGTGGCCGTGGCCCGAATGTGTGAACAGGCCCATCGTAAAGGCGAAGAAAGAGGAGACGGTATGGGGAAGAGTTCCGGTGGGGGGCGCAAGAAAGTGGACCGGCTGGGAAAGGGAAGGGGAAGACCGGGGGCAACCTACCTGTGGCTGGTCCTGCGACCGGTGGGGTGGGGCAAAGCAGCCTGCAGGGCTGGGCTGGCCGCCATGTGGGGATTCCCATGAGTCAGCGGCAAGCGACAGCCCGTGTATCCCGTGCGCCCCTCTGCCAGCCGAGGGCACGAAGGGCTAATGATACGGTTTGGCTCGAGGGCCACATTTTACTTTAGTCTCCCTGGTAGTAGGGGGCAGTCAAACTCAAAATAATCTCTGAGCTATGGAAAATTTTAGTACTTAGGCGTAATCGCGCACTGGAGCGGGCGGCCAGGGCTACTGGCCCAGTGCTACCACCGGCCTGCATGTTGCAATGCTGGTTTCCATTTAGGACGGACGAAGTGGTCGAGATATGGGGCGCAGAGCGGGCTTGGCTCAGTGCTCCAGAATGCTCAGACTGCCCGTGATCACAACATTCTCCAGCACAGAGCCGTTGGGGATATCGATCTTGTTGCCCTCTTCGCACACGAGGATGACTGTACCCTTGAGCTCCACGTTGCGGCCCAGGAAGACGTTGCCGGTCACTGTCAGGTGATCGAGCTCGATGATCTTTGGCATGTGCGGAATTCGCTGCTGGAAATCGCTGACCTTCTTGAAGTGATTGCCCAATTTGATTAGGGGCGCTCCGCCAAACCGGCGGGTATCAATGGCTAGCGACCCATGCACCAGACTGTACAGATCAGACTTGACGAGCAGGAGGTCCGATGAGGTCTTCACAGGCAAAAATCGGCTGCGAGGCACATTCACGCCCCGGGCGTTCTTGAAATAGCGGATGGCCGCACCAACGGCGGTCTCCAGCTGCAACACGTTCAGGTCCACGCCTCCATACTTTACAGTCTTGGGGTTAGGAATGATTTCCATGGCGAGCTCGTCAGCCTCCAATACGCGCTTCATGGCCTTGAGATCAATCCACAAGTTGTTGGTGTTGAAGTACTTGAACTTCTTGATCGACTTGAACTCTTCCACGTGCTCTTTGGGCACCTGCGCAATTTCCAGCAGGCGCACCTGACCTTCGTAGTCAATAAGCGTACCGCCCTTGACATCGGCCCGGGTCTTGTCCGTCAGCTCCATAACATACTCCGAGTCATGCTCGCACATGTAGCGCAAAATGTCAAAGTCCACCGTTGCTCCCAGATTATCACCGTTGGAAACAAACAGCACCTCCTTGCCCTCGGCCAGCAGCTTATCAAGCAGGCCCGAGCGAGCCAAAGACTCGAAAAGATCACCGTGGCCAGGCGGATACCAAGCGGCGTTGGGGTCATCAAAGTGCTCAGGGAGCGGCAGCATGGTGTCCTTGTTAACGCGCGGGAAGCGCGACTGATTGAACGTGCGAATGTTGACATTGTGACCCTTGTATTTCTCAATAATTGTCGATGTGTCTTCATCAGTGTTGAACGAATTCATCAGAATGAAAGGCACATTGGCGCTGTAGGTACGGTTCAGGTACTCGATCTGGCGAACCATGAGATCCAAAAATGACTTTCCGTCGCGGACCTCAATGACAGATTTCGGACCCTGGCAGCCCATGGAAGTTCCCAAACCGCCGTTAAGCTTGAGCACGGCCAGCTTATCCAAATACTTGGGCGGCGCTCCCTCCGTGGCCGGAGGGCCCTGCAGCGTCTTGTAATCGACAACTTGCTCCGGGTTTGGTGTCTGGACTTTTTCCCAGTCCAACTTTTCGCCACGAACGGTAGCGGTAAGATAGCGCTGGTAGAGTGTGAAGAAGTCGTCCATTTCCATCTCAAAGTGCTTCTGAGCTTCTTGGGGCGCGGTGTCCACAAGCTTGTTGAGGGCGTTGCGCATCTGCGACGCGGCCGCAGATGTCGACGCGCGGTCCAGTGCAATTGCACTGGGCATTCGAGTGTGATTTCGGGACATGCTGCAGAGGGACGATGGAGACTAAAGTGTGGTAGTCAAGTGGTGAAGGTCAACTATGTCGGATTTGGGCGACAACTCAGTGCCTGATGCAAGTGGGGACATGCACCCTTACCCGCGACTCGACAGGTGCCTCCGCCCTTAAAATACACAAGGCAAAGGTCCCATAAAGCCGTGCTGTTGAATAGGCAAAGACACATGCTACATAAAGCCGATTATTCTTCCTAGCCGTACTTTTGTTCGTCCAGGATGGGGCTTCTTGCCGTCGCATGGCCTGCGAATCAGATCCAGCCATCCTCGAGGGCAACCTGCGGTGGACGCAGGGTTACTCCTCGTCCAAGGTTGCGATTGGACATGACCAGAGGACACAGTTAGTCTCCACGAAACGGCTCGTGACGGTGGGCCCACATATGATCTTAGCATAGACATATTCCGGGCAAATTTTCCAGATTCTCGAGCTTGGATCTAAGCGCCGGCGGCGCTGTCACTTACCCTTGGCGAGGGCTCGTGACGCTTGCTCGAAGCGTCCGGCGCTTCCAGTCACCCCCTGCCGCAGCCCGAACCCTCCGTGAGCTGATCCGGGAAACCGAGTGTCCACGTGTCGAGGCAGCTGAACAAGCGGCCCAGGCGAACAGTAGCAGTAAGAATGAGAATTCTTTTTGGAGCCGTCATAGACAGTTCCAGGTAGCTGCAACGCGCTCTCGTTCGGCTACAAGTACCGGGTGCTATCCGGCCCACGTTTTCACTGTTATGCTGTGCAATCCCCCCCGCTCCACAGGTCCCACTCGGCCCCTATCTCCCAAAGCTGTTTACTCAGCTATCGGCTGGGATTGGGGCCCTTAGCCGGGAGCCTTGTGCGGCCCACCCGCCCGAGCCAGCCAGCCCGTGAGGGCGAATCACTCGCCATCGTCGCCTGGGGTTTCCCAGCTTACGTGCGGCTGAAATTTCACTTCTGGACACCCATGCCTGTGGTTTCAACCAGGAACAGATAAGTAGCGGGCGCGTGTGGGTGCGCGCGGTCGCAACTTAGTCTAGCATATGTAGCCCTCCTGTTTCTGTCTCGCGTCCCTAGATCCGACGGGGCGCTGAGTCCTGGTGATGGAGGAGATTGAGCCAGGCGCCGGATCCGAGATTTGATACTTCGCGGGGAATCGTGCCTGGAGCGTGGAGTGTGCTCTTGAAGTGCCGACGGCCTTATGTCCTAGGCGTGGGCGCGCAAACTACATTTCTTCATATAGATATAAAATGTATTTTCCAGACACCACTCGCGCAGAGATTAAGACCACGAACTACGAGCAGATTTCCTGCGTACTAACAGCGTTGGCCCGACGATGTACGCCTCCGAGCCAGCAATCATGTTGGACGTTTCCTGACATGTTTACATACCTTTTCCAGCCACCTTTTGCCACTCTCCGTTCATGTTTCTTATCATGCTGCGTCCTACGGACTAAAATACACCATGGCTTGGTGGGCATCTATACTTCATTCACTTGTCTGGAACTCTAAACCGCGCTTTCCTGTAGCCAGCCTTGCGCACGCTCAACCGCTCGGTCCCAGGACGCGAACAGCTCGTCCCGCTGGGCGAGGTTGGTCGTCGGGTAGAATCGCGTAGTTTCGCCGGCCACTTGACTGTGCAGCGTCGCCACCTCGTTAACGTCCTTCCACACGCCAACAGCTAACCCGGCCATGATTGTGGCACCTAGCGCCGTAACTTCACGCATGGCTGGTCGCACCACCTCGGCGCCCATGATATCCGACTGCAGCTGCATGATGATGTCCGACGAAGCAAGGCCACCGTCCACCCGCAGCTGCTTGGGGCCCGTCTGCGCAGAGCCCGCATCTTGAGTCTCCATAATTTCGAATATTTTGCGTGTCTGATAGCATACCGCTTCAATGGCCGCCCGCACAATGTGTGCACGGTTCGAATAGAAGGTCAGGCCAACAATGGTGCCACGCGCGTCCGCTCTCCAGTAGGGCGAAAACAGGCCATTGAACGCAGTGACAAAGTACACACCCGCCGTGTTAGGTACCGAGTCTATAAGATACCCAACCTGTTCAGATGTTTCAATCATGCCTAGGTTATTTCGCAGCCACTTGATGGCCGACCCGCATACTGCAATGGAACCTTCAAGTGCGTAAGTGACTGGCTGGCCAGATAGTTGGAATGCCACGGTAGTAAGGAGGCCACCGGCATTCAGAACAGGTTGATCACCTGTGTTGTATAATAAAAAGCATCCCGTACCGTATGTGTTTTTCGCCGCCCCCTTCTCAAAAGCAAAGTGACCTGCCAGAGCGGCGCTCTGGTCTGAGACACAGCCTGCAATGGGGATATCATCGAGATCTTCGCCGGGCATCTTGAGGTGGGCATAAACATGCGAGGAAGGCATGATTTTCGGAAGAATGAGCTTTTCAAAGCCAAAGAACTCGATAAGGAAGTCGTCGTACTCCATGCTGCGCAAATTCATCAGCATAGACCGGCTTGCATTGGAAACATCGGTCACATGCGTCGCACCTCCACTAAGTGCATAGATGAGCCACGAGTCGACCGTACCAAAGCACAGCTCGCCCTCGTTGTACACACGACGTACCTGGTCGTTATTGTCCAACATCCAGCGGACCTTCAGGGCAGCAAAGTAGGCACTCAGATGAAGACCACAGCGTTCTGGTACCTGATCCGCACCAGGCTTCTGCGCAAGCTCGGCCACAAGCGGCTCTGTGCGGGTGTCTGACCAGACAATTGCATTCGCGACTGGCTGGCCCGTTCGGCGGTCCCACAGAACGGAGGTCTCACGCTGGTTCGCAATGCCCACAGCCTTGATATTGGATGGCTTCATGCCCTTATCTTTCAATTGGTTTGACACGGCAACCAGGCATTGCCGACAAGCATCGACAATCTGCGCCGGGTCGTGCTCAATCCAGCCCGGGTTCGGGTAATGCTGGGTGAGCTCGACCTGGTGCGCGGCCACAGGGAGCGTGTGCGAGGTAAACACCACTGCCCGGGCCGATGTCGTACCCTGGTCGATGCTCACCAGCAGTGGGTCCTCCATGATTCGATAGTGGCCTTGCGGGAGCGGGTCACCTGTAAATTGCGAAGAGGTGTGAGTAAAGTGGAAGCCCCTACGAAGAAAAGAAGGCTGACAGATAGACAGCAGGTCGGCGACGGCTTCCGGGGCTTTGGGACGGTTGGAGTTAGCCCTTACCTGCGGCACCGACCACTGCACCTTGCTGCAGGTACACGCTGGCGGGGACGAAATGTTGCGGTGCATGAGCACGACAAACGTGGATAATGGAAGAAGAGAGCAGCGAGCATCATTTCAGCACCGAGAATATACATGGACACTTATGAATTTATGCTACGCAAACGGTTATGGAAATATTCTTCTTCTCTGGTCTCGGCCTTTTACTCCGTAATTTGCTATTTCTTCGACAGGTAGGGTATGTACAGCCTCGAGCCGCCACGCAGAAGGTGGCACATAAACGCCCGTAGCTCTATGTTCAATTTTTGTAAATGCCCAAAACAGTGGCTAGTGGCAAATTCAGCGACCCAGGAAGTTGAAAATCTCCTGCCTAGACGTGAATTTTTCTCGCGGCTTCCCCACCTTTTGACCTGCCTCTTGCTCAGCAGCATCTATGCGCCGCCAGTCCGACCAAGACACAACATTATCTGGTAGCTTGATGCCGGAAATTCCGGGTACTTCGGCCCTATTTTCTTCTTGATCCATAAAGTCTGCAATCTCTTCTCCAACGCTGAATGAGTCCATCATGGTTGTCGCAATCACACCGGTGGCTCCGGTCTTGGCCCATCCCGCGACAAATACATTGGTGCCCGGTACCCGTCCAGCCTGCTGCTCCACAACGCCGTACTTTTCATCAAAAGAGATCCCTGCCTCTTGGAGGCCAGCTAGCGGCTCGGCGCGGTAGCCGATAGATGAGAAGGCCAGGTCTGTCGCTACCTCCACCGTGTGACCCGTGGGCTCTGCCAAGCTGGCTGGCCCAGCGGGATTGGCTGGCCCTTGAATCAGCTGGTTGATGCTCCACTCTATGCTACTTAGCAGTTTTGGGTTCTCTCCAACCTTGAAGGCTTTCGGACTTCGCAAAAACCCCAGGCCCCACGTCCGCAGCACTCCAGGACTATCCCATACGGTATCTGAGCCCTTTCGTAGCAAGTCTACCTTACGGCGGTCGGTGCGGCCCAGTTTCATCGCTGGACTCAAAAATTCATCAACGGGAACTGGCCTCATCGCTAGTCCGGGCTCCCGCAGAAGCTCGCGCAGCTCCTTGTTCGTAAAAGCAGATTCGAGTAAACCTCGCCGACCCACAACGTCAACATGACGGACGCGGCTACGTGAAAGCGTTTCTAGTGCCGTTTCCGTCATGTCGGTTTGCCGGAGCTCATCGGCCGGACGCAGTAGCATGCGGGCCACGTCCAGGGCCACATTGCCATTGCCAATGATGGTGACCTTCTCGACTTGATCTAGTGGTGGTTCGATGTTCTGGGCATCAGGGTCGCCATTATACCAGGCAACAAAGTCGCGAGCCGAAAAAACGCCTGGCAAGTCAGCGCCTGGCAAAGTGAAGCGGCGGTCTGCCTGCGCACCGTAGCTTAGCAACACAGCGTTATAGTTTTGCAACAGCGAATTCAGCGATACATCGTGACCAACAGCAATATTCCCATAAAAGTTCACCGTCAACGCCTCAGCCACCTCGGTGAATCTCTCTTCGCAGTTCTTGACCTCCGGGTGGTCCGGCGCCACGCCGAATCGGGCGAGCCCAAAGGGCACTGGCTGTTTTTCAAAAAAGTCTATATTGACACTCGGATTTCGGCCGAGCAGCCGCAGTGCGGAGTAAAATCCGGCGGGTCCGGCGCCGACTACTGCAAGTCGAGGGGGCATCGAGCTGCAGCCTGCCGAGGGGATCGAGATCTAAGGTGGACAAGCCCGCTGGGAGCGCTCGCTGCGGGGGCTGGGGCTGGGAACCAAGGAACCGCGGGAGCCTGGTGCACGGGCTGCAAGATGGAGGGGCAAGAAGCCGAGCGGCGAGGATTTACTGCTCTTTCAAAGGTTCATTTGCATTGTAATCATCTGCTTATCATTGTGCAAAGATGCTTTACTTAGAAATGGCACTTGTGGCTTCTTTCCTACTCCCTGCTGCACGCGCTGGCTCGTTCCTGCGGCCGGAGGGGCGCCTGACCTCCCACGACGATTTCTGCCTCGCCGCGCGTCCCACATCCCATAACCCACACGACACACTTTTGTCAGTCAACTGTTTTACCCACCTTCCATGGCAGACGAAGCTGGTCACGAAACACGTTTGGACAGCCCCGGGCCCGGCGCAGCGGCGGCACCAAAGAAGTTCAGGACTCAGAATCTCAACTCACTGTTCCTGGCTGGTGGCGACAAGACCCCTGCTGCGGACGAGAGCCGCGAGTCGGCGTCTCCCGGCCCTGGTCAGGGCGCCGGCGGGCCTGGCCCCCAACTCAGACGCCCAAACAATTCAGGAAGCACGCTCTCCACGGCGTCGGGTCAGTACAAACTAGCAGCAATCAAGCGCCAGGCTTCTGCGGGCGACCAGGACGCCCCAGAGAGTACGTGGGGCGGAGCTCGCCCCGAAACCGAAGCATCCGCAGCCGGCACCGGCCCTTCTGGTAGCGCTCAGGGTGATACTGCCTTGGCCACGCCGGCACCAGGAGCCTCAGCGGCTGGCGATGTGGCCGCTGCCTCGGCTCCAGACGCCGGAACAGCCCCTTCCGCTGGCGGCGGCACCTCTGGGCGCAAGGCCTCGTTAGACATGTCTGAAGAGGAACTAGCCAAGAAGGGAATCTCGTTAATCTCTCGATTCACACCTAAGGGTGGCGTTCTGTGGGACGATGAAGATGACGCATGGACACCTCCTGCGGAAGTTCCTGGGCTGCCTGGCACCATCAATGTGAGCAATATTTCGAAGGCTAAACCAGATCGCGCAGCGCCGAGCCCCGTGACGTCCTCAGAGGCTGCCCATGTAGCTCCCCATGGCTCTGCATCCTCCAAGGATGCCTCTCCTGTTCTGGACTCTGTTCCCTGGGCTACCAAGCCTTCCGCCGCTGCCACTAAGAAGTCGCTCCAGGAGCGCATTCAAGAGCTTAAAGAAGGAAAGGGTGCGTCTCCCATAATCGGGCGCCCGGGACCTGGGCGCGCTCGAATGGGCCTCGGTGGCTCGGGGCCCGGAGGTCACGGACCTGATGGGCTCAGTCGATTCCGCGTACGTGCAGACCCACTTGCATCCCACCCTGATCATGATCCCTTGGCACGCGACATATCATCAGCCGCGCCTCCAACCGGCTTTGATCGATATGGTGGCGGCCGTTTCGGAGGCGACCGTTTTGGCGACAGATTTAGTGGCGACCGTTTTGGCGGTGGATTCAGGGGTGATAGATTCGGCGGCGACAGATTCGATGACAGGCATGGGGGCAATTTCGGTGGCCCGCGCTATGACGACCTTGGTGGCCCTGCCGTCGAACGCCCTGGTCTAGACCGGTTTCGCATCCAGCAACACGATGATGATCATGTAGGTGGCCGGGACATGGGCCGTAGCTGGCGTGGTACCGGAGTTGACAGGAGCAGCTCCTCAACTCGCCCAGATCACCCTGCTCCCACTCAGCGCCGGAGCTCGACGAACTCTAACAGAAGTGACGGCGTAGCGGAAAAGCCTAGCGAGGCACCATCGGACCCACAGCCTACCACCACCTCGTCTTCAACGGAGCCGTCTGAGTCGCCGGAAGAAATTCTCAAGCGTCAACATGAAGAAATGGTGCGTTCGAGTGATGCGGCAATAAAAAAACGCCAAGAAGAAGAGCGTCGAGAGGAAGAGACTCGAAAACAGCGACTTGCCGACCGGCTGAAAGCGATTGATGAGCGCGTGGCTGCCGAAAGCAAGCCGAAACAAAGCTCCAGAGCACCCATCAAGTCTATTGACGCGGAGCCTTCCGAAATCACAACTCCCAACGTGGCCCCGAAGCCTGCAGATACGCAAGCTGATGAACTAGTGAAAAAACAGCATGAAGAAATGGTGCGTGCAAGTGACATGGCCATGAAAAAGCGTCAGGAAGACGAACGACGGGAAGAGGAAGCCCGCAAAGAAAGGTTGGCCCAGCGCATGAAAGAACTCGACGCACTTGTTGAGCAGGAACAGAAGGCGAAGCGCGAGCAGCGCGAAAAGGATGCAGCGGCTCGTGAGGCCAGGCAGGCTGCTGAGCGGCAGCGAAAGCTTGAGCGTGAGCAAGAGCGTGAACGCTTGCGTGCTCACCCGGCCTTTGCAAACGATTCATGGTTTGCTAACCGGACTGGCCCGCCCACCCCAGGTGCAGCTGGAAACGCTGTGGCCGCTAATTCAAGGTTCCAGCATCGCGAGCTTCGTAACCAACGCGAGAACCGTGAACCTCGAGGCAAACGAGAAGGCAAGTCTGATACCTCAAGGAGCTCGCGTTCGAGCTGGCTCCCTCCTTCCCGGGGATCTCCGGCGATTTATAGCATTCGAAGCGATGAAGCAACCGCAGAACTGGCTCGCCAGCTTGCTGGCCAAGCAGGCTTGCTTAATGGTCATGAGTCCAATGCTGCTGTGGATGAAACTGGAGGTATAGATGCAACACATGGTGATGTCCGTGTTGCGTTACCTGGTGGTGCATATGCTGCCGAACCTGAAGGAGGTGCGCCTGACCACGCTGCCTCACTTCTGGCGGATTTTCTGCCTTTGGGTACGGCTAGTGTCGCGCCTCGAGGCTTTGGTTCTACTTTGGTAAAGTCTAGCTACTTTGGCCCTGTATTTCGGGAACCCCCGCCCAGTCGTTCTATTTCGGCGGGAGACCCGTACCTCATGCATCTCCCTGGTCAGAAGAGACATCGGCGAGTAGTCGGAAAATCTGGTGATGGGCCTGATTCGAAGGACTGGAGAGAAGCCAGAGATGTCCAGGATCAAGCCCAGATGGATGTCAAAGCTGTCAAAGATCACAAGGAGCGCAAATCGCGAAATTCGCGGGATAAACTGTCTAGGGATTCTAAAGGCAGGGAGTCTAAAAAAGATGCTAAAGACTCAAGTGCTGCCAAGAGAAGAGACCCTACAAATCCTCAAGAGCTTGATGCAAACTCCAAGGAACTAAATGAGAGCAAAGATGTTAGCTCCAGTACTGGCGTTGTGGAAAAGTCTTCTGCCTATAGTTCTTCGCAAGGAGGTAGCGGGTCGCCTGAGCTCTCACACGCGGAGCCCGAGCCCCTGCCCGATCAAACGGGAGCGGCTGTAGCTGGGGGACAGTCTCGTTTGGAGCAGTTTGAGTCCGCTTCAAAAGTCAGCCCCGACGCAAATCTTCAAGAAGTAGAGTTGGTCATCGAGCCGGCACCACTGCCAACGCAAGTGGACAAACAAACCGAAGCAGGACATGCTCTTTCGACCTCACTGCCCCTTGTACCCGAGTCTGCCTCTCAGCTCCCGGCAATCTCAGACAAAGGACCGTCTAAAACGCCTGCGGAGCCTTCCGCGGACACTTGAGCGTTAGTGGCATAACACTTATATCGCGAGATGTAAAACTATGTATATAGCATTAGCAGTTCAGCACTTTTATGTGACCGCCGTGGGCCCCTGAGGAGTTCAATATGTTACTGGCAAGACCCTATTGGCTTGGCGACCTCCAGCCTGGCGGGCGTTGTGCCAGAGATCAAAGCCCCTGCATGTAGGCCGCAGCTTGCCTGTGACGCCCGGCGGTGTCTCAGACTCTCTGCCTAGGTTTCGCTTTCGTCAAGAAATGCCTACCCGCCGATCTCATGGTTTGGCCGTTAGTAGACCGGAATCATCCGAGTCTCGCAAGCTGTGGTCTTGCTCTGGAGCCCACCTCAGAGCCCGGCCGGATCGCACGCGCTCCGTATTGGATTTGTGAGGATTGTCCAGTCGGCCCATTGTACCGTGAAACATGCCCCGACTTTGGGCTGAGATAAACATATTTCGGCCGAATGTATACGATCAAATTCACCGATCAATATATGCACCGAGAGCGACCAACAGAGTAGCAATGAACTATTGCACTCCGGACCAAACGGTAACTAGATAAATGGCCCAGCACTATTCATAGATGCGCATTTTTCTGAATTTCAGACGGACTTTAACATTATTTTCTACTAGTCTCCCTTGCTTCCTAATCTTTTTTTTCATTTCCGGCCGTTCAACTGGACCCATATTTGAGCGGGCCCGCAGGTGAAACACGCCATGCAGGAACTGGCTGCTGCGTACGCCCCCGAATCCTTAGCCCTGATGTGCACTGGCTGCGCTGCGTGACATGGCCACGCGCGGGGAGTTGTCGAATGTAATCACACTCTCAAAGTGGGAGGGGGTGGGGTTCAATCCCAGGTAACACTGAGGACGCAGACCATGGCCTGGCAACATGACCGACATAGACATGTGTAAGAGACCATTTGAGCAGTATGGAATGTTTATTCACGATGCCAGTCCATAACAGGCCCCGGCTCGTCAAATGCCGGGCCAGATGTTGGTCCAGGTGTGGACCAGGGCAGGGAAGGCTTGCAGACGCGTGCAGGTATTCGAATCTGAAACATGCAGAGCGTGAGATCGTCAGGCTCAGCTGGCAAAAATGAGAATGACAACCTGGGAACCCCACATTTGGTCTATATGCGCTGATTGAAGCATCCACACTAACGGGTGCTTTTGAATTCTTCAATTCCGTAGACCCTATCTCTGTCGTACCCAAGTGGGGCTGCCCTCAGCTATCTAATGATTTCTCGGGCCCGCTGTGGCCCTTACCAATTCCTGGGCTCCAATCCAGGGCTTCCCACCACGCCAGTATTCACTTTGCGCGCGATGAGCTGGACTCGCGCTCTATGCTATCCAAATGGACAGATATCTTTATACTGGCCAAGCTTTGCTGAATTGAAGAAACAATGCCGCTTTTTCCTTTGATTTTTGCTTGACTTAGCGGGCTGGTGTATCATACATACGACCTGCATATTAAACATATTCACGCACATACGTACACATACATCCCACTCACACGTAAGCTCGAACCGCTACTTAATTTAGCGCCGGGCGCGAGCCCGGCCCAGGCGCCAGGCCCTGTCCTTAGTAACTTGACCTCCCGACAGGCTGCGTGCTCTGACAAGTTCCGTGTGCTAGATTTCCTCCAAGAAGGCCTCCGCGTAGGCTGGCGGATACATCATCCTAGTCGTTGCGCGCCAATCTTGTCCCTCTGTCAAGACTTAACTTCGGCTCTCCCCTCTGGTCCTGGCATTCGCTCATTTGGCCCCGTATAATTGACGCCCACCTTCATGAATATTGCGGAGTACGGCCCCTCAGGGGCGCCGCCGCTGACCCCTGCACCAGCCCCACCGCCTATCAACGCAGCTGCGGACGAAAGTCCTGAGGAGTGGTCACGCGCTGCGAAGTCCGATACGGCGGCTATGACCGCTCACGCGAAGCACCACTGCAAGCATTGCGGCAAGCCGCTGGTTGAAGGCCGTGCCTATGAACTTGGTGGATATCGGTGGCACGTCGAATGCTTCATGTGTGTGGTTTGCGGTAGCCAGTTGGATGCTGAAACCAACATGCTGGTTTTGGGAAATGGCACTTTGGTGTGCAACAAATGCAGCTATTATTGTAGCATTTGCCAGACAAAGATTGAAGATCTCGCTATTCTTACGAATGACCAGGCGTTTTGCGCCTCTTGCTTCGCTTGCCGCAACTGTAAACGCCGTATCGACGATCTCAAATATGCCCGCACATCACAAGGTATCTTCTGCATGTCCTGCCACAACATGCTTCTCGCTCGCAAACAGCAACGTGCCCGCGAGCAAAAGAAGCACCGTGTGACTACCGGAGGATCCACACAGACACCTCGTACTTCGCATATTCGCGATAAACAACTACCTGATCTTCCGGGCGTGTCTTCTCGGCGCGCTCCGGCCACTCGAACAGCTTCAGCATCGCTTCTTTCCAAAACATCATCTACTTTAGATCCTGCCCGCATGTCTCCCACAACACTAGATCCTTCTGCCAGGGGCCAGCCAGTCTCGCATGCTTCTGCCCCTATTGTGCCGACTGTCAAGAACATGCAGCAGGACGATTCTTTAGGCGCTGAGAATTCCAGTGATAATGTCTCCACCAACAAAGATCAACCCCAACTTGGATCGCCTATTGCCGCCCGACCTAAGGGGTTGTGTGACAATCTAGCTAGCGACTTTGGCGCCACTTCGCCGCAGAACCGGTCGTCTACGCCTTTGGACTACCTGGGCATTACGCTGTCGGGATCGAGCTCGCGCGAAAGCATGATGTCAACGTTTTCTGACCGTTCATTCCGCTCCGCTCGCGGAGAGTCAGTCCCGTACCAAAGCACTCAACCAGCACACAGTCTTCAGGCGGGTCAACGCCCCAGGGTTAACAGAGCAGTGAGCGGTGCTAGCACTGTGTCTACTTCGGCACTCAGTCTTCATGCCCATAGTTCGGCAGCTGGTGATGAGTTTGTCACACCCAAATCAGTGCCGCCGTCTCAGCAGTCAACTCGCCGTGGCTCCAAATCGCAGGATCGCGAGCGCGGTAATGATAGCCTTTCTGTGAGTGGCCAGAATACAAGCCGCCCACCAAGCTTTCCAACCCCCCAACAATCACACGCCTCGCCGGCTACTGGCCAGCTGCTAACTCAGCTAAAGGGCCCTGAGACTCGGCTTTCACCCCAGCAAACTGCGAGCCGATTTGACCCTAGAACTCAGGTGGCCTCCTCGCATGCACGGCCGTCCGGCCAAACATCACCTGTTCCCCATCGTTCTTCAAAAGGACACAATCGTGGGACGCCTTTTCAACAGCGTGGCGAGCAACGGACAGGCTCGAGTGTTGAATCACCAAATACAGTGAACTCCTCTTGGAATCCTCTCTCACAACAGACCACAAGCCCTGTGGCTGCATCTTTTGGCAACTCGGTAAATACTGGCAATTCTGCAGCTTTGACGGGCTCAAGCTCAGATAAAGTGGGGCTCTCAAGTGGCCGATCTACGCCCTCAGGGGTCAAGCCTGAGCGCCGAGTACTCGAGCACCAAGAAAACAGCCCTATGCAGAAGTCTGACCATGTTTCAACCCCGGCACCCGATGAGAGCTCACTGGTGGAGGCCGGTTCCAGTACCCCTTCATCTTTTGCCAATGCGTCTGTAGGATCCTCTACCCAGTACAGCACCATCAATGAAACTCCCAAGGATTCGGGCTCACCGTTGTCATTTTCTAACACACCACGACAGGGTACCACTTTACCGGAGCAAGCCGAACCTAGCGCAGTGCCGTCGTCTGGGGCTGCCCCATTAACACCTGGCCATGGCTCGCGCCCAGGTGGTGTTTATCCTGAAGCCGGACTCCATATGCGGGCTGGTGTGGACATATCTGAAACTAACACACCCACTGTTTTAAGCCGGCACACATCGCCTGGTCCAGACCATGTTTTGGATCCGATGTTGACGCATGCAATTTCTCATGCTTCCGAATACAGTAGCCGCACGCCCGAATTTACCAATGGAACATATGGGGACAATGCGCAGAGTAATTCCGATGACATTTCAACTTCATCTGTCACAAGCACGCCTGTGAAAGGTGCGTCTGATCGACGCGAGGCTACGAGCCTTACTTCCACTCCCAAAGCCCAGGTGTTACAGTCGAGCACTTCACGTGAAACTCCCTCTGGTCATTCGCGGGGCCCTTCCAATGTATCTGCTCACTCACGAAATCCATCTGGCAGTCGTGGCTTCGCCATTACCAGCCCCTCGCCTCAAGTTCATAAGTCTGTCCACGGTGGTGCACAGGCCCCCACCCGTTCTGACTCCCGCGGTGGACTTGACCTGGGGTCCATAGGGTCACCTGTTTCTGGCCCCACCTCTGGCGCAACGGAATTGAAGGTTCCGCAACGATCTGCCTTTCGATCACAGTCACCTCTCCGCGACCGTCCTTCTAACGTGTCGTCACCTGCTACCGAAAGAAGCTCCCGTTCTGGTAAAACACCCGTGGTTGATCCTGTTGCAGCTGCTGCCGCTATGGCGTCTTTATCACCCAGATCTTGGGGTTCTGTTCATCGCAGCCCGTCCTCTATTAGCTCAAAGACTGCTTCGCAACCCGGACTGCAAGGTAAGTCACCTGGTGGCCAGAATGGATTGGGGGAATCTGTTTCAATACCTGTGCGGAGTCACAAACGTAGTCATAGCGATGTTCCTCTTGGTGAGCCTGATACGAGCCTGCTCAAAAGAAACCTGCAAGCTGCCCAGCAACGCATTTTTGAGCTAGAGCAAGCACTTTTGCGGATGGAGGTCAGTACCACAGGGAAAGCTAAAATTGACACGGACATTTTGGAGCGGAAACGCACGATCGCAGGCTTGGAAGCTAAACAAGTGATTGCAAAGGAAGAGCTAGCAGCCCTGCGTGGCGCACGGGATTCTGTTGCCAGCAGTGATGCTGCCTCCGCAAAGCTATCTGAAAATCTCTTAGAAGTCAAGCGGGTCCTGGAGTCGGACATTTCGACGCTCGCCGGGATGAAAGAAGACCTCAAAAACGAGGTTGAACAGCTCGAAAGGGATCGTGACCGCGCCTTGGAGGAATCTTCAATTCTCAACGTTAAAAACTCGCAGCTTGTCGACATGAACAATGAACTATTCCGCCAGACAATTGAAAAGTTTGGTCCAAATACGCTCTGGAGCAGTCAGCAACAACCACCGCCTCAACAACCAGCCGCATCGCAGCCTAAGTTGTTTGAAAAGCGTCGTGACAAGGCAAAGCGTAAAGAGGTAGGCTCAGGTGCGGTGATGGCAAAGCCGAGCCCTGTGTTAGTTCCTGCGCAAGGCCATAGCCATGAGCTCACATCACCCTATCTGAACAATGTTCGGCCCGGAGATGGTTATGTTGGAGAAGCTGGGACAGGTGAGGCTCAACCTACTCGAACTCAGCAAAGTCTATCGACACAGCATGCTTCCCCACCAGGGGAATTTGGTGCCTCGGGCACATCTGGAGTATCTGGCGATGGTCCCCTGGTGACTGTGCTAGATGGTGGATCTCAACTAGGCGCAGGAAAGTCAAAAGGATCTCGCAATATCTGGCCCTGGAAGAGGCCAGGTAAGGGAATTGCTAGGGTGTTTGCTCAAGAAGTAACTGAAGAAGATCAGGAATATGGTGCAGGGTCGGGGACGACGTCGGATGGCTACACGCATACTTCTGGTGCTCCCTCGTCAAATGGTGCTATAGGTATGCTTGCTGCCAGTTTTGGGCAAGCTGCCGGTATCAATGCTAATTCTAAAGCTGGAGTTTCCAACGGTGCCCCTGCTTCGTCTGCTGGCCAAACTCCTGGCGCCCCTACCATGCTTGGCGATATGTTGGAATCTCGTGTCTTACTTGATAAGGCGCCAGTCCCCGATATCGTTGCTCGTTGCATCCGTGAAGTGGAACGGAGGGGTCTGGACATGGAAGGTGTATACCGGAAATCGGGCTCTAAGTCACAAGTGGATGCGATTATGGAATACTTCGAGACCAAGGACCCTCAACAGGAGCACACGTTAAGTGTTGATATTTCCGCTGTCACATCTGCACTCAAACAGTATCTGAGGTACCTGGAAGATCCCGTGATCACGTATCAACAGTACGATCACTTTGTGCAAGCGGGACGAACGGGCGATCTGGCCTCGATGGTCAAGGTGATTTCCAACTTGCCTGCCGCTCATCGTCAGACCCTGGAGGCTTTGATGAACCATCTCGTAAGTGTGACGAGCCGTGGAAGCAAAAATTTGATGACTTCCCGCAATCTTGCTGTTGTATTTGCGCCAACGCTAGCACGCGACAAATCTGGAGACAGAGAGGTCCTGGACATGCAAGCTCGGAACGACGCGACTCAGATGCTTATAGAAAACCTGGCGACAATATTCGTGTGATTCGCCTAAATTTGGAATGTTGACCTTTTTGTAGTATGGCACTTTTGGTGTCACCCGCAAGAATACGTTTATTTATCTATTATATCTTATCTTCATTATCTATCAGTGTCACCTTCTTGCAGGGAGTGCCCGAAGTGGCACTTGAGGTAAGGGCTACATCTCAGCGGCTGTTGTTGCAAGACGTAATTGATCGGGAGTGCAACCCTTCCCCACACTCTCTCGCTATGTTGAAAAAGGCTTTGAAAGTTGCTCTGGTACAATTCAAAGTGTCTGCCGACAAGGCCGCGAACGTCGCCAAGGTCAAAGCCAAGGTGACTGAGGCTGCCTCCAACGGTGCCAAGCTTGTGGTCTTGCCTGAGATCTGGAACGGGCCATACGATGTTAAAGCGTTTCCAGAATACGCGGAGCCCATTCCGGGGGAAACAAGCGAGTTCCTTGCCGGTTTGGCTCGCGATTCCGGTGTATTTCTCATTGGCGGCTCTATTTCCGAAATTGCTGATGGCAAGTACTACAACACCAATCTCTCGTATGATCCTGCGGGCAAGCTAATTGGCAAACACCGGAAGGCACATCTCTTTGACATTGATGTTCCTGGCAAGATCAGCTTCCACGAGAGCCATATTTTGACTCCTGGAGACAAGTCTACACTCATTGATCTTGATGGCTACGGCAAGGTAGGATTGGGCATTTGCTACGATATCCGGTTCCCGGAGCTGGCCGCTCAAACGGCCCGCCAGGGAGCATTTGCGCTCATTTACCCGGGCGCGTTCAATATGACGACAGGGCCACTTCATTGGCAGCTACTTGCCCGTGCGCGCGCTGTCGATAACCAAACGTTTGTGTTGATGGCTTCGCCTGCCCGAAACCTGGAATCTTCCTACCATGCATACGGCAACTCCCAGGTGGTTGATCCCTGGGGTAAAGTGCTGTCAGAAGCCCAAGAGGAGGAGACGATCATCTACGCCGAGCTTGAGCCTGAATCGATTGACAGTGTACGCTCCTCGATTCCGATTTACGAGCAGCGGCGGTTCGATATCTATCCTGACGTCAGCAATGTTCCCGGAAAGACGACATGAAAGGCGCCTGATGAGAGGGCGAGTTACTAGCTGGCTAGGCTCTGCGGCCCTTCTTTCTGTGGCAGATACCGCAGTCGCTTACATCAATTATAGCAATCGCTGCTGCATTAGTGCACATGCATGGTGCCCGCTGACATTTTGATGCTCGCGCTGATCGCATTTCGTAGATAAAGGTTCGGGCTTGCCGGGTCTAGGCCCGTTTGGCTCGTTTTTGTCACTCCACTGTCTCGTGTCCAGTGTCGACTGAAGCAGCGCTGGCAACGCTGGCCCGTGACATGCCGGGTGGCTGCAACTCTTGCCCACCAGTGCTACCAAAACTCTGCTCGGACGATTCGCACAGGATTTTTTTTCGAATATCAATTAATTGTTTCAAGTAGCTCGAATCTTATTTTTGGCTCGACAAATCGGACCTTCCCCACGGCCACTGGTGCCGCTTTGGGGGGCCACACAACCCCAAGCTTGTGGCCTCTCGACACTCCTGCATGGAAGTGACCTGGACTCATGCACACACTGGTCCAATATGCAGCCGCGCCATGCGGACTCTACCGGCCAGCTGGCTTCACAGTGCACCAGAGGCGAGAGGTAAAAGATCACAGCCTACCGTTAATTTGATAACAGGGTTGATTGTCAATCTGCTATCATAGCAATTGTGTAGTATCGCCTGCTCGCTCAGTGGAATGCCTGGCCTGCTGCCCAATTTCGCTCATAAGCTGCCGGAAGTGCGGGGCAAGGATCGCGAAGGTTTCGATCAACAGGAGACGGCGGGATACAAGCTCAGGCAATTGCGTTTGGCCGCCCAAATGTATGATCACCCGCACCCACAAATGTGCATCTTTGTGCATTTTTGTGCATTTTGATCCCCCACTAGCCCCCCACTGAGGCGTCCTCCCACCGTATGCCTTGCCCCCTCTGTGCTGCGGCGCCTGCCCCTCTCGCCCCATGCGCTGAATTTCCCCTCGGGGTCCAGGCCCCCTACCCAGTTCTGGCAGGAGCTGCCACCCTTGCCCTCGTACCCACCAGATCAGGATTACTCAGGGCTCGTGGTCCAGAGACGACACCACCTTTAAATCACCCCCGTCTGCGAGATCCGGCGCCTTTAGCCCTCTTGCTATAGATCCAGATATGGGTCCAGATGATGCGGCTCGGCCGCAGCAGGTACCCCAAATCCAGGTGCACCGGGCCGACTCGCGGCGTGGCACCTCAGATGCCACGCCATCTGCGGCCAGCCCCAGACTCTCGGTCGGATCGTCCGCGCACGCTGTCGCTTCCCCGTCGCCTTACGCGAGCCCCTTTTCTGCCCCTATGAGCGACACCTCCGACCACAACATTCCTGATCTCCAGCTCAATGACAGCGCGGGAATAACGCCGGCCCAGGCGGCAGCGCTTGCAGCCTCTATATCCGCTGCCCACACTTCCCAGCGAAGCCGCGACAGCGCTGTGGGGCCGAGCCCACTGGGGCCGTCGGCGAGCTCGGCGGCATCAGCTGCATCGACGCCAGCGAGCTCGACTGCACCTTCTATCAAGTATGGCCGCAACGAGAGGAACGAAGGCTCACGCCTAGGGACCTTGAGAGGCACCGAGCGGCAAGAGCGGTCGGAGCGGCCGGAGAGGCCTGAGCGGCTCAGCCGACACTCGTCGCGAGATCGGTTTTTCGCGCGCCACGAACGGCACGGCCGGCACTCAGATAGGCATGCGGAGCGGCACGCCAATAGATTTGCCGAGCGGGCCGCCTCCGTCACATCCCACTTTTCTCACTCCTCCCACGGCCACAAACGGTCCCTGTTTAACCGCTTCATGGCTCATGCCGAAGAGTCTTCCCTCTTATCTCTCCCGAGAGCAGGTATTTCTGCCACTCTCGGCCACCTGGGCATGTCCTCTCGTCCTCTAGAGCTCATTTTTGCCCCCGAATCTATCGAGCCCGCGGGTCCAGCGTCTTCCGGATCACGCCATTCCTCTGTCTTTTCCTGTCCTCCCAGGGACAAGGATAGAGAAAAAGATGCAGATTCTCTTCAGCGTCAGGGCCGATCCTCTCATCGCCTATCGCTCAGACCCCATGCTACTCGGCATCGCTCCAAATCCCGCTCACCCTTGCCACCCCTGCCAAAGCATGATCCGCGCCCCTCCATTTCTTCTCCCGACCACATACCAGCCCCAGAGCAAAACTCGTCTCTGCTCACAAATAGAAAGACGTCGCTGGCTTCTGTACGGTCCGAGGACTCGGCTTCTAGCATGCTGATCGTGCCAGAGACTTCATCCATGAGCACTCCCACCGACGAATCCGACGCAGGTTTGCGGCATGCTGAGGTATCGGCTCCTCGCAGTAAGGGCCATACTGTGTTAATGCGCATATACAGGGATGACAACTCCTTCGGGACACTCGCTTGCCCAATAGATGTCACTGCTGATGACCTTTTAAGGCTTGCAAGTCGCAAATTTTTCCTCAGCGATATTTCTGAGTACCATCTTGTTGTCAGCTACGTGGACTCTGCACGGATTGTGCATCCTAGTGAAAAGCTCATAGCCACCCTTCTAGAGGATCTCAAGCGCATCGGTTACACGTCCAAAGATGGAATCGGCCAGGGTCGTGAATATCACTCGTATCTATGTCGTGTGTTCGTGGTTCGTCAAGCATTGTACCCAATCCCACCCAAGGTACTTGAGACTTTTCAAAACCGGCCAGAGCGACTACTTATATCGGATGTTGATATTCCAGCTTTTCCGCCCTCTGTGTTTGCTGCTGCGGACCGTATCCAAATGATTTATATTGCGCACTCTACTCCTGATCCAATCACGGAAGAATTTGTGGCTGCTGCCCCAAATGTGAAAAGCCTTCGCCTTTCTTCTATGTATTATCAACTTGGACGTGTCCCAAAATATCTGGATAATTTTCTGCAACTGACTTACCTTGATCTCAGTCAAAACGCTCTCAAGTTCGTGGGACTCGACTTTTCGAAGCTCACTTCATTGACCAATCTCGATTTGAGTGGTAATTGCCTTCTAGAACTGCCAGAGGGCTTAAACCTGCTGCCACTTGAACGGCTACAGGCCTCCACGAACTTTCTTAAAGATTTCAGTTGTTTTCCTCCTTCTCTCCGTGAACTGGATTTGAGTAATAACGAGCTCACCTGCTTGCGTCCGGAAATAGAGGGCCTCGTCAATCTTGAGCGCCTCTATATTTCGAGCAATCGCCTCCAGGGCCTTCCAAAGGAACTAAGCGCCCTTCGTGAACTGGATTTGCTTGATGCCCAGTACAACTTTCTTGAAACTTTCAGCGATATTTCACTTCCGCGCGTCGAAACTTTGTTGCTTGGCCACAACTCCATGTCTTCGCGCGGCTCAACCACTTCCTCTTTGAACTCTCGCAGTCTCATGCAAGCTACACCCGCACAGGATGGGCCCTTGCTTCCGAATCTTCGCTTCCTAGATGTCGAGAATAGCCGCCTAAAGTTTTTGCCCGGCTCGTCTATGCACCACATGACTGTCGTCAATCTAAAGAACACGAATATCGTTTCTCTTCCTGACGACATGTTCCGGAGTCTACCGCAATTGGAGAGAGTTACTCTTGATGACAATCTTTTGAGCAGGTTACCAACTTCTGTAGGAATCCTGTCGAGGCTCACATTTTTTAGCGCCAGCAATAATACACTTGCTGCACTTCCGAATGAGTTTTGTAATCTGATTTCTTTGGAATATCTCGACCTTCATTCCAACAATCTAAAATCAGTACCCACGGAAATATGGCGCCTGAAAAGCCTAAGATCTTTGAACATCTCCTCCAATCTATTTGAATCTCTCCCGTCGTTTTCGAGCGCCAATGCGAGTAGCTGGGATTACATGTATTCTCGTACTCACCCACAGGATGAAAGGCGTGGATCAGCTGCTTCAAATATTTCCGTTACGTCTATCAGCTCCAATGACTCGTCTGTGCCCTCTCCCAAAAGCACTAATGCCAATGGATCTGCTGCTGCAAACTCTGAATTTCCTGTTATCAATTTGACAGAACTGTGGGCCGCAGATAACAGGTTGACGGAGGAATGCTTTGAGGAGCTCACTCCTATGACGAACCTAGAAATTTTGAATCTGAGCTACAATGAAATCGCTGAAATCATACCCGGGTCATTGCGGTCTCTTCATCGACTTAGAGAGTTGTATCTCTCGGGAAACCGCTTGAATACTTTGCCTCAGGATGACCTCGAATTTCTGACCAACTTGCAGACGCTCTATATTAACTGCAACAAGCTGCATAGTCTGCCTGCCGAACTGGCACAAGCCAAGCAGCTGCGCACGTTGGATGTTAGTACCAACAATTTGAGATATAATGTCTCTAATTGGCCATTTGACTGGA
Organism: Wickerhamiella qilinensis; assembly: GCA_030556915.1. NCBI lineage: Eukaryota > Fungi > Ascomycota > Dipodascomycetes > Dipodascales > Trichomonascaceae > Wickerhamiella > Wickerhamiella qilinensis. The sequence goes on from JAKTUW010000002.1 coordinate 95,626, forward strand.
ACTGGAAGTGGAACAAGCAGCTCCAGTATCTTAACCTATCGTCTAACAAACGACTAGAGATTCGACGGAGTAATAAAGCGCTGGCGAATCTGGAAGATGACAGCGATTTGACAGACTTTTGTGTTCTTCCCCAGCTCACTACGTTAAGTCTAATAGATGTCACGCTCATTTTCCCAAGTATTCCGGATCAAAATGAAAACTGTCGTGTGCGCACGTATGGTAGTGAGCTCATGACAACCCGTTTTGGTATTGCTGATACCTTGGGGTCGAGGCCCCTCAGCGTCAATGATTTGGTAATGGACAGATTTAGAAACATGGATGATGAGATGCTCATCGGCATATTTGATGGGCAGCTAAACCCTACTAATGGTGGTAACAAGGTTTCCAAGCTCGTTCAAGAACATATTGGTGCAATTTTCAAACAGGAACTTGAGAACATGGAAGTTGAAGATGATTCGATAAGTGATGCGATGCGCAGAGCGTTTTTGGCTATCCACAGGGAAATTGGTAATACTGCATTGTTGCCACCAAATGAGATCGCCCATTCGTATCTGGGCCTTCGCAGTAGCACGGCCGCTCATCTGAATGCCGCAGATCACTCATCAGGTACTGGTGCTGCTGTCGCATATATTCGTGGTTCAAAGTTATACTATGCGGTAGTGGGTGGTACGCAGTGCGTGATCTCGAAAAGTAACGGTGAGTTCCGTGTTTTGAATGAACCGCAGCTTGTGGCCTCAGAGCCCATTCTTGAGCACGTTCGTGCGGCCGGTGCTAGAATTGTGGACAATAAGGTTGAGGGTCTTGTGGAGTATACGCGCTTGATTGGTTGCTACGACCTTGAGACCTCTTTGAGTCGAGCGCCATCTTGTTATGAGTACGAGCTGGATGACCCTACGGACATGATCATCATAGGTTCACCCGAATTCTGGAAATATGTTAGCTACCAAACCGCAGCTGATATCGTTCGAGCAGAGGCAACTGACCCCATGTATGCCGCATTAAAGCTACGTGATCTAGCATTGTCTTATGGTCTCCACGATAGATCCATGGTAATGGTGTTTGGAAAGCACGAACATCTGGGCACGCCCATGGATCTGGGGGAGTCTAGCAAACGTCGGAAAACTGTTTTGCCCCTGGATACCTCTCTAGCTAGGCTGGGCTCTGAGGTTACGCCACCATTGGGTGATGTTGCTATGGTCTTCACAGACATTCGAAACTCCACCCACCTTTGGGAAACCATGCCGACGGTCATGAGGGCCGCCATTCGAACTCACAATGCCATAATGCGTCGGACCATTCGTCTAATGGGAGGTTACGAAGTCAAGACCGAGGGCGACGCGTTCATTGTGTCCTTCCAATCGCCCGTTCATGCTATGTCCTGGTGCTTGACGGTTCAGCAACAGATACTAGTAGCCGACTGGCCCGACGAGCTACTGCAGGCTGACGAGTGTCGTCCTGAGTACAATGACAAGGGCGACCTTCTCTTCCGAGGCTTACGCGTGCGCATGGGTATTCACTGGGGAAGGCCCGTCCACGAATTGGATCCTATTACGGGGCGTATGGACTATTTTGGCCCGATGGTCAATCGGGCGGCCCGCATCAGTGCTATTGCTCTAGGTGGTCAGATTGCCGTCTCGCGCGATCTTCTTATGATTATTCGTCATTTGGAGGGAGCGCATTCTGTGGCAACGCCCGAAAATCTGGAGGAAGTTTACAGTTTGGACTACGACCGGGCTCAAGAGCTTGATAAGCGGATCGTGGCTTTGCAGGCGGATGGCTATGTCATGGTGGACGTTGGCGAGCTGAAGTTGAAAGGTATCGAGAATCCTGAATACATTTACATCATCTATCCCAAGGTGCTGCGGGATCGTGTCCAATACGATTTTGCTGACGAGTCACATACGGAACGGAAATCGGCAACCAGTGAAGAGGTTGTGCCTAGAAAACTGCTCAATGGAGCCATACCTGGTTCGGAACAAAACTCGCAACCAACCTCCCCGCTAGAACCAGATTCAGGAATAACAATGCCAATGGCTATGTCTGAATCCTCATATATCACCGCTGGTTCCATTGATAGTAAAGGTATGAGCCCCGCGCAAATGGCGCTAGTACTGCAGGACGTCAGCGACAGGCTGGAGGCCCTGTGTGAGTTGTATTCGGTAGGATCGCACAGCGACTCGGCAGTGTCTTCAATTAACAGTGTGAGCATGAGTGACCCCTTTGGGGCTATGGGGGCTTATGTGACACGGATCGAGAACTCCATTTCGGCGCTCGCGCTCTATCACACGGTGGACAGATCGCTATCGTTCAGCGAATTACTCCGCCGGCTCTCGTCCGTGAGCTTCTCGAGCTCTGGCAGCAGCGGCAGCCCCGGCGCCAACGCTAGTCGTGGCAACGCAAGCATGGAAACCCGCTGAATCGCTGCTGAAGAGTGATTTAGTCTGTTGCTTGCCATTTGACATGAATGCCGCATTATTTATTATATTTATATCGAGTAACTCTTATCTCTTTGATCGTTGAGCTAGTCGCAAGTCGCAACGGGTGCGTTTGTGTACAAAGACCCCTGTCAAGGATGTAGTAAAAGCAGCCTTAGCGGAACGAGCCGCTGGCGTACTAGGTGCCCCCAAATACTTTGCTCCGCAAGACTTAGCTATGAGAGTTGGGTCCAAATAAGCGTCAGCATCGACAGCCAACATGTTAATTAACAGTAGCCAAGCTGGGCGCAAGCCAAACTACAGATCTAACGCACTTACAAGTGATGCTCTACCGCGTCTCTTTACATGCGCCAAAACCCAAGACCTCCTCCCTCCTCGAGGCTCGGGCTGAGCCTGCTACGCGGGCCCGGCTCGCTAACTAAGCGCGACCGGGTCGCTTTCGCCCAGTCAGTGTTGGCGCATTCGGAGAAACAGGTGCTGTCTAAGCAGGGCCGGAGTAGTCTCCCCTCCCCTCTATCACACATTTCATGACGTTGTCGCTGGTCGCCCGGGTATTGGGACGCCGTGCGTTCTCGTCCTCAGCGAGGGCCCTGGCCAATGAGCCCAAGGGATATAAGGACACGGGCATAAAGCGCGATGTGCCAGCCAAGGACCCCGAAAACACCCTGCTGGTGAAGGAGACAGACGCGGACCTGGAGATTGCCAAGCTGTCGGGTGCGCCCGAGGGCCTGACGCGCCGGGTCGTGCGCATTTTCCAGCAGGCGCCGTCGGCCACCCAAAGCGGCACGCACCTCACGCGCGGTTGGCGCCTGGACTGGGACGTGCAGAACAACACCAACCGCTGGGAAGACACCCTCATTGGATACATTTCGTCGGGCGACTACATGCAGGGCACGCACATTCACTTCCGAACAAAGGAGGACGCCATGCGCTTTGCCACGCGGCAGGGCTGGGACTACTATGTTCAGGAACCGCACGCGCGGCGGCTCAAAGTCAAGCAGTACGCCGACAACTTCCTGCACTCGACGGGCGAGCTTAAGCACATTCGCACAAAGTAGCTCTCCTGTTACCGGCTCCTATCTGTATCCACACCAAATAAAAATAAAAAATGCAAACAAAAACACAATAGAAATAGCCTCTCAATATAGCTTTCAACCAAGCAGTAATGCATTCCCCTCGGGCCGCTCGCCGCTGCGTTGGTTAGCGAGCGCACCACGCACCGCCAGTTCTGCTCTCGCTCGCGGCCTCCTAGGAAGAGGGTTCACCTGGACTTGGGGGTTCTGAGACCTGCAGAGCCAGCGGTCGGAGGATTCTTGTTCCCAAAGCCCGTCGCACCCAGATTACCTTACCCTTCTATCTCGACACGACACTTTGGAATCGGGGCCAACTGGTGCTAAAGTCGCGTGGATTATCGACGGCTCCCGCTAATACCCCGCAGAAGATTTCGGCCAGTCGCATGGAGAAGCAATATAAATGCGTCTACGACCCCGAGCTCGAGCGCGACCGCTCGCAAGGGCCCAAGCCTATCTATAAACCAATAACTCCTGGAATCCCAGGCACCGACCCGCGCAACCGCGAAAAGTACGTGCGGTACACAACCAAAGGTTCGCGCGCCGTTTATGCCGCGCTGCCTATCCCCTTTCTTGCGTACGATACGAATTGGGTCGGTCCTCTGCCCGCGTCGCGCGTGCTGTTGTCAAGGCTTGGCGCGCTCACTACCATATCCCAAGTTCGAGCGGCTCTCATGTCACTTGGCGAGCTTGAAGTCTGCGAAATTGTCCCGGACCCTGTCACGGGCGTGTCTTTGGGTCTATGCGAGGTCAAGTTTCGCGGCAACGTCTCGATCGCCAACAAGCTGGCACGCCAGCTTATAGCCCGGGCACAGGATGGCCAGTTACGTATATCGGACGACATTGTGGCCGCCGAGTTTGATGACATGCGTGAGCGTGTCACGATGCTGGTGGACGCCAAAAAAAGTAAATATGAAGCGGAGATCAAGCAGGCACGTCAACGTGAGGCTGAAGAATCTCAGCGTCAACAAGCAGAGCAGCGGCAGGCAAAGCGCATACAATGGATCACGGAAAACATCGGAGATAGGCCGTACATTTTCATCAGCGGCCGCAGTCTGCCAGTTGGTCGCGTCGCGCTCGGCGATGTTCGTCGTGCGTTTGATAGGTACGACTATGATAAGGTCCTGAGCTGGGAGTCAGGATTTTACATCGCGTTTGATTCCCATCGCGAGGCCAAAAATGCGCTGCGAGACTTGAATGGTGTGAGAATCGCTGGGTTCCGTACTGACATGGTCGTCAAGCGACCACCTCGTCACAATAGCGACAATAAACAACCCAGCGAAACACGACTAAGCACGCTTGAGACGCCCTTGGGTCAGCAGCATTCTGCTACTGCTAATGTAGTTGCACCAGCTTCCACTTCGGCCGCGGTTTCCAGTACAGTGAGACCGGCAATGTCTAGTGCGAATCTAATTGCAGAAGCCAAGGCCATTCTTCTTCGCGAACTCGGCTCGGCGTTGCGCAGAGACATCCATCAGCGAGTAATAATGCCCCTGATATTCGCGAACATTCAACCATCACGCTACCCGCATCTTAAACCCAAATCCCCTTCCCCAGAGTTGATTGCACTGCAACAGCCGATAGAAGCTCCGAGAGCAATTGATGCACGCACTGTAAACACTCCTCTGCGCAAAAAGTCTACGGCCCTCAAAAAGGAAGATACTTCACTTCCGCGATTCAAAAAACGAGTATCACGGCTGCAGCATATCTCCATGGATCAGGATGATGATGCTGAAAATGAGGAAGAAGACCTCGACGAGCTTGAAGCCAAGGCAGAACGTACCGATGTTACAACGCGCATGGGGAAAAAGCGGAAGGTCAGGCCATCATTGTACAGTGATAGCGAATCAGATGTTGTGTCAGACACCGAGACGCCAGATAGTGATGTGATGATGGAGGATGCTTATACAGCTCCCACTAAAGGAACCAGTATTGCCGGGCCCATTCCTCGATCGTTGCATGACGATGCCCTTGATCAACAGCGGAAAATCTACCTCAGCCAGCTACAGTCGATGATCCTAGATGGCGAAGACCTAGAGTTTGCACGTCAAGCGATGGCTGACATCCAGGCCTCGGAGATCTCTAATGTGGATGCTTTCCTCGCGGAATATCAAAGGAAAGAAGAACTGCACCGATCACAATCCGAGGTCGCCGAGGATATTCCCCTGGAGATGCTTCAGGTAGACTGGACACCCAGTGTGGAGCCGTCATGGCGATCACGCGGTTACGAAAAGAAATCATTCACGGAGAAGTTCAGCTACCTTCCCCACAGGCGTCGTGCTGAAAAGGCTGTGCAAGCGGCCCGCACGCGAGAGGCTGCAGAGCAGGCTGCACCCACCAAAAAAGATCTTTCGCGCGAGCATCGCAGTTCCACTCGCCGAATGGTACTCAACTTGAGCCAGCAGAAGCAATCTCTGGCTGTCGATACGGACGTTTTAGATTTCAATCAGCTGCTGAAATGGCGTAAGCCTGTAAAATTCGCGCGCTCGTCTATCCACAACTGGGGTCTCTATGCTATGGAGCCCATACATAAGAATGAGATGATCATCGAGTATGTGGGCCAGGTAATCCGGGCACCGCTGGCAGATCTAAGAGAGCGCAACTACATCCGAGCAGGCATTGGCTCCAGCTACTTGTTTCGCATTGATGAGGAAACGGTGATAGATGCCACGAAACGGGGAGGCATAGCCCGATTTATTAACCACTGCTGCACGCCGAGCTGCACGGCCAAGATCATCAAGGTCAGCGGCACCAAACGTATTGTAATATATGCTCTGCGTGACATTGGCGAGAACGAAGAGTTGACATACGACTACAAGTTTGAGCGCGAAGAGGGTGAGGACCGCATTCCCTGCCTGTGTGGGTCTTCTGGGTGTCGCGGCTTTCTCAATTAACCGTTATACTTTTACCCGCCCTCTTTATTTATTTAATGTTATTTTATTTAGAATCATGTCTATTTTCCCCATCCTTCTTGTAGGTTGAGTGCAAGCCTCATGGCGCTTTCTTTGAAAAAGTGGTGACAAACACAAACGCGTTGCACAGAAATTTCCCAACACGTCACGTACACTAATTAACCTGCATACTTGGATGCAGGCTAGTGCAAAGTGAACACTAGCCGACCGGACTAACAAAACGCCTGGCTATGAGGGCTAGCCTCTGGTTTCGCAAGGCGCAAAGGCTCGCTATGTCCGAACTAGGCATGTCGCTGACGCAAAAATCCCCGCTGTCCCCTCTCAGCCATAAGGCGGCTGCCAAGGGCGGAGAAATGATGAAATACATCATTTCAGTCATGGCCAAATACCCCGAGGCCGTTGTTTTGACACAGGTCGGTAGCTTCTATGAGATGTATCTTGAGCAGGCCGTGGAGTTTGGACCAAAGCTCAACCTGAAGATAGCTCGCAAACGACAGCAGAGTCCACGCGAAGACCTGCCCTTTGTTAACATGGCTGGTTTCCCTCAATATCAATTGGAGCGATACGTCAAGCCGCTGGTTCAAACTTTCCGTAAAACGGTTGTATTACTGGAGCAAGATCCCCGTAGGATTTTCAATTCTAATATAGAGTCTGAGAAACGCCCGGTTACCCGGATCCTGACTCCCGGAACTCTGCTTGCAGAGTCTTTTATCGACCCTTGGAAGCACAACTACTTGGCAGCAATAAAATTCACAGATGCACATCTCGAAGCCTTGGCGAGGTCCAAAAAGAAGAAGACTGGTCTTCCTGGCGACTCACAAGTTGGTATTGCTTGGGTCGATCTTAGTGATGGATCATTCAGATTTCAGGAAACAACATTTGGGAACCTTCGCGACGAGCTCATTCGATTGGGACCAAATGAAGTGGTGCTTGAGAATTCTGTAGCGAAATATCTCCGGGACCACAAGGAAGTGTTTGATCTGTTGGAACTTGATAGGTTTGTTTTATCCTATACTAAATTTCCCGCTAGCGGAGCTTTACGGGGATACGCCGGCCAGTTTGACCGCAGTGCAGCTTCTTTCGAGTACGCTGTTGACACCATGGGAATAAGAGCGCAGGCTGCCAGTGCAGCTATTGTGGACTACGTGGCGGAGCATATTCCTGGAACAAATCTCAGATTTCAACTACCAGAGAAATTCCTGGCCAGTTCAACTCTGCAGATCGATGCGCGGTCAAGAATAGGTCTTGAATTGTTTCAAAGTGGCTCTCGGGAATCAGTCAAAGGTACGCTGTTTAACTCAATCCGCAAAACAATCACACCATCAGGCACAAGAATGTTGCAGGAGTGCTTATCGGAGCCTTTACAGGACATTACCGCTATTAACCACCGCCTCGACAAGGTCGAGCTGTTGACTGAGGATACCATGTTACGGAACCTCATTGCCAACTTATTGCGCGAGCAACCTGATGGCAAACGCGTTATACAGAAGCTGAGCATGCGGAAAGTTGACCCTCTAGAACTGCTTGGGTTTGCTCAATCAATCGTAGGAATGCTTAATATTCTCGAAGTTCTGGAGAATTGTGAGAATCCGCTTTTGCTAACTTGGGCAAATACTCTTCAGGAAAATCTCGCTGGCGTGTCTAAACACGCCAAGAAAATATTGAGAGCAGTGAATCAGGACAGCCTTATTGCGCGTAGCAGAGAGCCAGAAGATGCAAATGCTCCAGAAACAGAAGTAGCTCAGCTGGCAGAAGCCAGCCGCATGGCGAAAGACAGAATTATATCTAACTTTCGTCCAGTCTTGAATCCTGAGTTCTCCAAACCACTAAAAGAGCTTTACAAGACACAGAGCGAATTCTCCTCGAGGGCCGAAAAGATTCTTAAGGAGGCTGAAAAAGAGTACGGCGAGAAAGCTAAGCTTGCGCTCCGGTGGAGTCCCTTGTATAGCTACCACATTCACCTAAAACTCAATGGCAATCTAGATATTCCGCACGAGCGAATTCTTTCACGCACAAAAAAAACTATTGCGTTGGCAGACCCGGAGCTCGCCAAGCTTGGCTCAGAGCGTGAGGCATTTTATACTAACCTTGAGGCTCTGGAGGCAACTATTCTCGACTCGTTACGAACCACAGCTCTGAAATTCACCGAGGAAGTTCGATCGGCTCTTTCCGTGATTGATGAGATCGATGTAACTCAGTCTATGGCACAACTGGCTGTAGAGTCTCAGTTATCACGACCTCAATTCACTGATGAGCCCACACTTGACATAAAGGCTGGTCGTCATATTGTAGTCGAGAACGGACTACAACTGAATGGCGGTAATTTCGAAAGCAATGACTGTGAAATTGATCAAAAAAGGCCGGTATGTATGGTGACAGGGCCGAACATGGGAGGAAAATCAACTTATATCCGGCAGGTGGCAACTATCTGCCTCCTCGCACACATGGGTAGCTTTGTGCCAGCAGCGACTGCCACAATTGGAAAAGTAGACAGGATATTCTGTCGCATTGGCGCAGGTGATGATCTTTATCGTGGTCGCAGTACATTCATGATGGAAATGTTAGAGACCGCTAACATATTGAGGAATGCCACAAACCACTCTCTGGCAATTCTGGACGAAGTTGGCCGCGGAACTTCTGGGCAAGATGGACTTGCTATAGCGTTTGCGACAGTCAAGCACTTGATGTCAACGAACCGGTGTCGATCACTTTTTGCGACCCACTTTGGTCGCGAATTGTTTACAATTTTGCGTGACCATAATATTTCTGACCAAGTGTCTTACTTGAGATCAAGATTGAATGAGGATGGCGGTGAGGTCACTTTCCAGTACAAGTTGGAGCAGGGCATTAGCGAAGCATCACACGGAATTCTGATCGCCAAGATGGCCGATTTCCCACTAGCTGCAATCAGTGATGCTGAGGTGCTTGTGCAGGGCTAAAATAAATTATAGATGATATGCATGCATTTTGAATCACGAGTCTAGTATGGTGGGGGTTCAGATCGAGGATAATGGCCCCTTTCAGTAGAGCGAGCGTTTGTGGCATGAGGATCCAGTGGAGACCTGCTCCCTACTCGTCCTTTGGCCTCTTCGAGCGCCCGCTGTTGTGCCTGCAACTGAGCGCGAAGCTGGTCTTTTGCAGTGATCTTGAAAGGCTGACGCGGGCCCGGAGGAATATAAGACTCTACAAGGGTAGAACGGGGAGGAAGCTTCATAGCCTCTTCAGCGTTCATTGGTGGAGCGGCAGCATGCTTAGCCCGTTTGCGCTTCTTGCGCTCCTTGGCCAGTTGCTCTTGCTCATCGTCGCTAAACTCTTGGTCTTCCAATGGGATTTCTTCATCGTGGAAATTACTAGCATCGCTTCCTTTTATTTTGAGGCTTGACGTAAGAACATAATGCGAGCTTTCTACAACGTAGAACACGCTAGCGCCCTCGCGACCAGCGAAAGCGTCGGTTTGCTCATCAGTCTCAAACTTGACGATATAAAATGGTGCATCCACTGGGCCAAAAGTTTCGTATAGAATTCCAATTGGTGTTCGATCTTCCAAGCAAAAAATAGAGCCCTCTTCTAGCACCCTGTACTCCCCCGAAGTGCGTGCCTTGATAACAAAAGACCGGCCACCTATTCGAAACACAGTTCCTACCGGCTCGATGACAGTGGACTCGGTAATAGCATAGCCCTCGGGAAGCTTTGGAATCGGGGCCTCAGTGATTTCATTCCTGGTTTTGGGCACCTCATCGTCTTCGGCATCGGAGGCACGGTGGGCTGGGGCAGCCGCGTTAATATCCTCGTCTGAATGAGACTCACTGGAATCACTTTCATCGCTTGATGATTCGCTGCTATCTGCATGGCTGTCATCGTCCTCAGAAAGCGCATATTGGCCTACTTCATATGCGCCCGCCTGTTGATTCAAAGTTGCATTTTCTCTCGGAGCGTCCACTGCAGCGGCGAGTGCGGCCTCCTTGGCGAGTGCTATATCAATAGAATCTAGACCGTCTTCCAGGGTAGGCTCAGCTGTCGGATTAATATCCCGGGTGACTACAGCCGTTGTTTCACCTGGTGCCGTGTTTTGCGCTGCATCTTCCAGACCCAAGAACACTGCTGAGTTTATTTCTCCTTGAACTTCCGACGTAAATTCTGAGAGTGATTCAGAGGACTGCTCATTTGTGCTTTTAGCGGCTGGTGATAGTTCGTTGGCCATAACGAGCCGTTAAATCCAAAAAACAATTGGTTAAACCTGCAAGGTGACGATCTCGGACCTTCAGCCCGCAGGGTGGGCGTTTATAATCAATCTGACGTACAGCTGGTCGCGCTAGAACCACTGGTGTTCATGCCCGGCATCTGCATGTGGACCCACTGCGGAGGCCTACGAATTTGCAGTAAATATATTCTTTTTATGGGAGAAACTACTACATAATTTGAAACCATTGATCGGGATGTGCTATTGGGGCGTCCGAATGCACCTGCTGCTGCTGCTGTGACCCCATCTGTTAGCAAAGTGGGTCTAAAAATTAAGCGCAGGTGGGCCTGAAACATGCGGTTCTCGATGGTGAGCCAGGTGCAGAACGAAATGAACGTGTGCGAGGCTGCAAGCATGTCCAGTTGCTGTGCAAGCAAAGGTGGGTCTATCTGGATATAAATTCCGCAACAAGGTAACAAGACCAGACCAGCACCTATCCACAGATGATTTCGAGACTTGTAGTTATTGGCGTTTTTATTGGTGCAGTCAATGCCCAGAACGCAGTAGGAGATGTTCTAGCCACGGAGAGTGGCCTTCAATCCCTGATTGGAGAATACCAGACAGCATATGACTCTGCTGTTGAAGCGTCGCTTTACAGTGCCATATTGGCCACGGCAGATGCTATCACACCTGGCGGAGCTGCCTTTTTCACTGGCAGCGCAGTACCTGACGGACCCGGTGCAGCTAGTGCCACAGGCAGCGGCTACGCGGCCACAAGCGGTGAGCAAGCGTCTGCCGTCACCGAGGCTTCAGATAGTGAGCCGGCGACTCCCACTTCAACTGCCGAGGGTGGCCCTAGTTCTTCCCCCGAAGTTGCCTCTGCGGTCCCATCGGATGCCCCCGATGCAACGTCGAGCAGCGCTGCGTCGCCCAACGGCCCGGTAGCCGCCACAGGCGTGCCGTTACCCGCAGGGCAGGCCGGCAGCGGAGTTAGCGATGCCGGTGCGCAGCCTACCACCACGGTTAACCTCCCCGAGACACTTTCCGACAAGCCCTCAATCTTGACAACGGACACTGCGGCCGAGCCGGTACCCCCGGCTGTGGGCACCAGCGCAGGGAATGCCACCAATGCGACAGGTGAGCCTGCTCAGGTTCCGCCCGTGGCCACGAGCCATGCTACGCAGTCGGCGCCTCTGGCCGTACCCGGCAGCAACTCGACCGACGGCCCGCCAATCCCCGTACCAGCCAACGACGGTAGCAGCTTTTCCCCGGGCGCCGTGGCGGTTGCTTTGGGTGTCGCGGCACTGCTCTTGTAAAGGACCCCGCTCCGATACCAAACCTGGTCCAGGGCTCGGCCCACGACTCACGTAACCATTTGTCTATCCTTGTAACTGACCATAACGTTCGCTAATATATAACATGCACATCTCATGTTTAGACATGTGAGAGACGGGAATAGGAACTTTTGTGATTCCACATCCACCGGGTACATGCCAACCGAGTGATAATGTGAGGCGGCGGGCACCCTTGTAGACGCGTTACTGCCACAGCACCGCAAGCCAACTAGTATTATGTGCAGCGGAAAGTTACAACTCAATCACCAAACAAGCGGATGGCTCGGGCAGTGGCTAGAGACTACGATGCGGCGGCGATGTAAGTGACTAGGCTGCCCCGCAGAAACACGTCGCCATAGTCTGCCGTCTGCTTACCATCATAGACCTCTTTGGTGTTCTTGAGCGTGATGTTCATGAACCCGTCGACCGCTTGGAGTACGCCGTGGTACTCGATGCCCGAGGACAGTTTGATGACAACGGGGTGGTTTGTGATCTCCTTGAGAAACTTCGCAGCGGCGTCGTTGCCCGTGGCGCCGGCGCCTGCGCCAGCGCTCTTGGGCGCCGTAGAGGAAGCTGCGGCCGCGGGCGTGGCCTGCTTCTCCACGAGGGTTTCCACGACCTTGTCGCTCATCTGGTGCAGTGGAGAATGGCGAGCTGACAAAACCCGCGGTGGGGAATCACTCAATCTCCTCTGGTAAGCAGGCCCGGTGGGTGTTCTCAAGTGTCAAGTGGGACCGCCGGCAGGGCACGGGCCACCCTACTAGCGGCCAGCGCAGCGTAGTGAAGCAGCCCTAGTAGAGGAATACAAGTATTGAAGTAGCTAGATAATGTAGCGCTGGCACTACCTCGCATAAGGTTTGACCAAGCAACTGCCAAAATACATCATGGGTGGAGCCATACAAGGTGGCCCCGCGCGGCGGCCGAGCCGTTCCGGCCGAGTTTTCACCGCGCCGCTCGGGCGGGCTCGCGGGCCGACGTAGCCTGCCGCGAACTGGCGTGCCCGGGGCGGGCAGCAGCGAGCGGAAACAAACCGTTTCAACACTCGCCCAAGCGTGCAACCCTATTCAACCGCGTTTTAGTTTGCTGCGGGCGGCCTACAGAGTGATCAGGTGTCGAATCGGGATGTGCACCAGCTTGACAACGTAACCAATGGCGCCCATCATGAGGAACCCGGCGCCCACTGCCCGCACAATGTTGAGGAACTCCTTTTTTGACGGCTTGGTCGTCTTGGCCAGAAAGCGGCGGCTGTCCTGGATGAACTCGACGGGGGCTTCCAAGGCTTTGTCCATGGCTGTAGGGGATGAGGTGGGAGGGTTGGTGCTGGCCGTTTTCGCGAGGGGGGTGGGCCTGGGGCCGCCTTAATGTAAGCTGGGAGCGATGCTGCTTGGCTGGGGGCTCCACTCTGGGAGTGCGGGTGGGTGGGTGGACTGCTCGTGGGGCTTGATTGTGAGTCGGATTGTCGCAGCAATAATGTATTAGACGGCACTCATTGCATGTTTCCCATCTAGTTCTCCACATTGAAGAGCCCTTCTGAGCTACAAATATCTGATAATTGTATGCGGGCCGCCCCGGTTCTTATGCTCCTCAGGTGGTGCCAGGTGGTGCCAGCCCGGCCAGCTGCCGGGAGATTCCCAGCCCTGATGATCACCCGTCTCTCACCGGAGCAGCGTCACGTACATGGTCCTCCACAGCTATATCCTCAGCTCCCACCACCTTAGCCGCACCGCACCCACGCACCCAAACTCTCCATGAACCAGGCCCGCACACAGTCAGGCGGTGCCGGACCCGTTCCGGGGCGCGGGGGCTACCGCGGACGTGGCCGAGGAGGCCACGGTGCTGGTTCAGGAACCGGAGGTTCAGGCCGCGGGCGGCCTGGCAACCGCGGACCGCCGGCGCAACACGCTCAGCATTCACAGGTCCCGCACCAGGGCGCGGCCCAAGCGGGCCAGGCATCCGGACACATGCCCGCGCCAATATACCCGCGGCTGGCCCGGGGGAACACGCATTTTCAGCAACGCCCGCACGCTCATGGCGGTCGCTCGCAGTTCCTGGAGTCGCCGTCCGCCGGGTTCAGGCTGCACATCACAGAAAGAATCGATACCTGGGACGCGGACAATCAGGTTAAGTCGCGCAAGCTCGAGCAACAGCTTCGAGGTGACACCCAGGCCTTATACGAGTCCCTGCAGGCCCAGAGGGAAACAGAAAGGGCGACCATGGAAGAGAAAGGTCTTGTCGACCGGATCGACGCCCGAAAGCAGCTGTCTGATGCTCTGGAATTTGTCGGCAGCTGCACGGAAATGTGCCCCGTGTTCGAGCGTGCCCGCCGCACGTACGAGAATAACGTCATGTTGCTAGAGCGTGGGCCGGATGGCAAGATCACTCCGGAGCTTGCAGTCAAGGCTTTTTCCCGCCCGGCCGCAGGCCAGCCCCCGCCTCTGCCTAGCGACGTGCGGCCACCGTCCGTGCTTGTTCGCACGCTGCGTTATCTGGTGGATAAAGTGTTTCCGCGGTTACCACAAAGCCATGCATTTTTGTGGGACCGCATGCGCTCGATCCGGCAGGACTTTACCTATCAGAACTACGCTGGTCCGGAAGCAGTCTATTGTAACGAGACCATTGCTCGCATCCACATTGCGACGATGCACATCATGGCGGGCTCAGGCGTGGATTACAGCAAGCAGCAAGAACTCGAGCAGTTTAATAAGGCTTTGCAGTCACTATCAGAGTTCTACAACCTGAGACCCCGCCGCACGCTGCAGGATTTCCCGCATGAACCAGAGATGAGGGCATACCAGCTCCTAAGCCATCTCAACGACCCAGAGCTTGACTATACTATTGACACCCTGCCAATACATGTATCACAGCACCCTCTTGTCAAGCTGGCCAAAGAGCTACGCGCGATGGTGTTTAAGCAAGCTCGGTTCTCCGAGTTCGGCAGATTTTTCCGTCGCATCCGACAGCCAGACATGCCCGTGCTCTTTCAGTCGCTGCTTGAGGTATCATTTGTGCACTTACGCATAGTCGCTTTGCGGTCACTGGGATCAAGTCTAAACAGCCGTGACAAGTTTTACTCTGCGAGCAGGCTTCAGGAAGTACTAGGCTTTGACTCAGAAGATGAAACTGCCGCATTCTGCCAGGCTTGCAGCCATTCCATTCGCCAGGGCGAATTCGCCCTGGAAATTGACATGAAACCGAGTTCAGAATCTGTTGAAAAGCCCCCACCACAGCCATCCTACTCGTATATTTCTCAACGACTTTCACGAGATGTGCTTATGCCGGAAGCAACAGGGACTCTGGGAGCTCAAGTTCCTTCTCCTTCATTGGGCCAAAATCCCATAGACACGCTGGAGCCCAGTACGAGTTTCGGTGCTGCATTCGGCTCTCAGCCTGTGTTTTCTTCGGGTCCGCAAGTGACCTCCGCACGAGGCTCGGCTTCAACGTCCGTGTCGAGCTCTAGCCCTTTTGGCCAACAACAGCGAGAAGAGCAAACGCAGCGGCACCCAACCTCTCAACCTGGGTTTCAGCCGATGCAACCAGGGTTTTCATTCACTTTACCGAGTGCAGGCTCCACCCAGCAGGATCTCAACGCTTCTGGTTCGGCGAGCGCGATCAGAGAGTCTCCCAAGCCTCCCGGTCCTGCTCCGTTCAAAATGCCTCTCCCATCGGAGAAGATAGTGCCCAGCCCAGTGAAGCCAGGCGCAAGTGATAAGTCGTCAGTGGTTTCGGACCCGGAGCCAAAGCCTCAGCGACCAGCAGATAACGAAATAAGCGCGTTTGTGGATAAAAAGCTCGCTGAGATCGTTCCAAAGCTGGTTTACGATATAGTAAAAGAAAAGATTGCTGCTGAGCAATTTAGCCGGGCCTCAAAGCTCCGGCAGAGGGCTCGTCAAGATTTTGTAGACTCAACCTCACAAGACATGATGGAAAGTGTTTTGTGCTCCGTGGTTCACGAAGATTGCCAGTTGTTTGGGCAGGCTGTTCTATTTCGGCGAAAATGGGATCAGAAACGGTCGCGCGAGCTTTTTAACAAATTAATGATTGGTGCGAAGCGCAGACTCAAATACTCCCGGGATATTGACGCCTTTATCAGTGCTCCACAACGACCCCCACGGTTGGATAGCAAGCGTGCGTTACGCACAAAACTCAGTGAAAGACAGCTCATTTCATATGTCCCTGTTCAGCTGGAGACTGAAGCATTTGCCGCGACGGACATCCAACAAAATGCGATCAAACGGAGCCTCCAAAAAGCTTGGTCTATGGGAGCGCAAGATATGACTATTCTGCTGGCGGACTGGCAAACCAACACTGGTAAGTTTTTGCTCGACTTATTTTCGATGGTTCCAAAGAACGAGGGGATTATGGAAGGCTATATTGCTATGAGCAGTCCTCGCGGTGCATTTCATGTCACTTCAAACCCTAGAGCTCATTCGGACTTGATTGTATCCATAGGGCTCCCGCTTATCAGGCAACCTGGAGAGTACGCATTGGAGCTAGATATCGATCAGGATACCAGTAAACTCGTTACAAAACTGAATGATTTTGTGTCAGGCTTTGTGTCGTCTAAAGACGCATCAGAGATCTCGCTTTTTGGTCCGCCAAGCGAATTCATACCCCGACGTTACGAGTTCGTACCGGCTGACTCTTCTTCAGCAACTGAGGAAGCGAGCCTTGACGAGTCTGTCAGACCTCTGATACGCCGGCTCAGTCGAATGCGGGCTCGACAGTTTCCCGACTCTGTTATGAGGCGACCGGTTCAGTCGGCAGCAGAAGTGAAAGACCCAATTACGCATCAATCTACGGAGCTCCGGGAGCTGCTTCAGTCCATAAAAGGCTCGAAAGAGGCGCTAGCGAAGTCAAAAGCCGTCATGGACTCGTTTGAGTCTGATAAAGATTACCTGGACAGTTTGACGAAACGACGAAGGGTGACATCCTAGGAACACGCTCACTTGAATCTGGGCAGATCAATATCTCCAGCCCCTTGTGGGATGATATTATTTATTTTTAGCATAGGTCTCGACGTATAGAGAAGAATACGACCTTGAATCTCTGGCGCTCTCAAATCATCCCTCCTTGTGTTGTTTGCCATACAGTGGTGACCAATAGTTTTAAATCCTAATATAAGTGTGCTATTCAATAGCTAATAATTTATACCATGCATTTTGCTTTTATACACACTAACGGCTGACAGAGCACGGGGATCCGTTGAAAGTTCAAGCCTATAAACGAGCAGTCTTTTGAAGGGCCCCTAACCGGTACTTGAGCTCTTTCATGGGCCTAGATTCTGGACGCCACAACTTGAATTCACTGTACAGCTCGCGCACAGCCGGATCCCACATGGGTTTGTTCTCCGAGTCAGCAATTAGAGCGTGCAGAGACCACGGCAGTACGTAGGGATTTGCCTGTGGAATCTTAAAGGTCCAGTCAACGACCGGAGGGAAATTATAGCTGACGCTAGTTTCCAGAAAGTTCTCCACAGCAATAGTGTAAACTTCGGGAGCGTTGTACAGCTTAGAGTGGCCCTGACCCGTATAGGCCCCTGCCAGAGGACTCGAGAGCTCAATAATAAGCCCGTGGTCAGACTGGCCTGCGTTGCGACGACGGAGAGCTAGTGACAGCAGAGGGGCGATCACCTCGGGAGCAACATCCTCACCATCAATATAGGCCGCGCGGTAGATGTTGGGGTGGTCAATAGGTGCACACAGTGCAGAGTACAGCGGGACCAGCTGATCGTTGGCGCTACCTACGAGCACAACTTTGACTCCGTGCTTGAGACACGTGCTCAGGGACTCCGTGAAGCTAACAGACAGGGGCGACTCCAAATTTTGAAGCTGAAACAGCTCCATAAGCGAATCATGCTCAATGGTAGAAATGGCCTTCATAACAAGCGTCTGGTCCATTCCAGGCATTGGCCCTAAGCATGCGCCCGCCATGCCGAGCAGGCCCACGCGCTGGTGCTGGATGTAACCATCTTCGATGAGCTGTGAGATTATGTGGGCACTCACAACAAAGCCTTGAGAGTGGACAGCGAAGAAGATGAAGTCGGCCTCGCGGATCAGGTTTTGCCAATTAAGCAGAAGCTTGTACAGTGTGTTGACGCGGTGTTGAATCTTACCCTCCCCCTCCAGTGCTATCTTTTCCAGAGAAATAACCTGGCCTCGGCGCCGCGCCCACTCTTCAACAATGGTAGCTGCCTCATTAGCAAATTTGATGGAGGTGCCTTTAGGCTCTCCCAAAATGGCTCTCGCTACCCGTGCAGGAAAGTAGCCATGAACACCAATTACCACCACTCGTTTAATCGACACAGGAAGGGTACGGTAGCATTTCGAGCTGTGCCACATTCCGACCTTGGACAAAGACGTGATGAGCCGAGCGCTTTGCGTCTGCCACTCGAAACTGCCATCGAACTCAGGAACAACAATGCTGGGACGGCTCGGCTTGCGTCGACGTCGCTTCTTGGCAGCAGCGTCATCTTGTTCTGCCTCTGTCAATGTCACTTCACGAGGATGGTAGGCTGTTTCAGTGCCTGAAATTGCGAGCTCTCCCTCGTCGACTTTGGCTTCCCGCTGTCGCGTGCGTCGAGCCCAAAACGCCCAACCGCCGCCTTCTTTGGACTCTGATTTGAAGTCTGGGCCTTTCTCGCTGGTGTCTGAGTTTGTACCGCTGTCGTCTGAGCTTGCTTTGTCGTTATGGCCTTCGCCAGCATCGTTTTCTTCCTCGGACGCATCCTTGGAGGATGACCTAGGGCTCTGGGCCTTATCCCCCGCACTCCCAAAACCACCGACGCGGCGTGGAAACCATGTACTGGGCTGTGGAGCTTTCCACGACCAGGAATACCAGCTTTTCTCTGCATCTGCTTCGTCTGCCTTTTTACCCACTTCGGTGGGTGTCAAAGATGGGCCTTCAGCCTTGTCTTTCGTGCTTGAGTCACTTTGTTCTTGAGAATTGGCCTGTCCGGAACTCTTATCTGACTTGTCCTTATCGACCGTGCCGTCATCATCTGCCTTTCCATTGCTGGGTTTGCTATCAGATGTGGGCGTATTCGGTGCGTCTTGCGGAAGTTTACGCTTTTCCGATGCGCTCTGCTCAGATTTTTCACCCGGCTTATCGCCCGGCTTTTGGCGCTTGGCAGCCGCATCATTTTGCGCCAGGCGTCGGAACGACGCCACCGACGACTCCCTGGAGTTGCTCTTAGACAGCTGCCCGCCGCCCTCGGCTCTGGATTCAGCATGGGAGCTGAAGGCGCGCGGTCGGAAAGATTGCACGCCGCTAGACCCAGAAAGTGACAACTGTGGCTCCAGAAATTGCGTCCGCTCGGAGCCGGCGGTAACGGGCGCTGATGCGGTGGCCGCTGCTGCGGAGCTTGCCAGGGCACTGGCAGGCGGAGCGGTGTGAGGCGAGGCTCGCCCCGAGACATTTGGAGAAGAGTTGGCAGACGTGCCAGCCTCCTGTGGCGATTTGCGACCTTCTACTTGCCCATTGGCTGCACCACCTGCGCTTTCGTTCGAACGGTTGCGCCAGGAAAACATGCGAGCTCAGAAAGACAGCAACGTACCACCTGTGTGGTGAGGGTGTGGTGCCTGACCTGGGCTGGGACTAAGCGCTGCGGGTTAGGTGCCCAGTGCCCGCTCCCACACTGTCCCCTAATCTTGCCTTTTGCCTGCATGTGACCAAGCGAGCGTGGGTGGCTTGCGTGCGAGCTGGGAGCAGGGGGGTGCCCCCGACTCGCTTCACTAAGCGCGTCACGTGCTCACGTGTCAACTGACAACGTGCTCATCACGGACCCATCGTTACAAATTTCAGGCATCCAACTACCTGCCCCGTCCGATCCTGATCCTCGGCGTATCCTCGCACCTTCCTTCTCTCTTTGTGCTGCTATGAGTCTCCCTGAAATCCAGAAACAGCTGAAGGCTGCCCTGCGGACTTTCCCGGACTTCCCGTCTAAGGGAATCCTTTTTGAAGACATCATGCCCATCTTCCAGAACCCCCGCACCTTCCAGCTGCTACTCGACGGACTCAAGACACACCTGAATGAGGTCGGCATCAAACCTGATGTAATTGTTGGCCTGGATGCCCGTGGCTTTCTGTTTGGTCCTGCGCTGGCTCTGCAGCTGGGCGTGGCTTTTGTGCCCGTGCGTAAGGCTGGTAAGCTGCCCGGCGAGGTGTACACGGCCAAGTTTGTAAAGGAATACGGCGAGGACACGTTCGCCATCCAAAAGGATGCCATCAAAGCAGGTCAGAACGTAGTTGTTGTGGACGATATTATTGCCACGGGCGGATCGGCGGCAGCCGCAGAAGACCTGGTCAAGCAGGCTGGCGGCAAGGTCCAGGAGTTTCTGTTTATTCTGGAACTGCTGTTCCTTAAGGGGCGTGACAAGCTGGGTGCGCCTGTGTACACTCTTCTCGGAAACCAGGAGTAGACCAATATCTGTAAACTACATTAGCTTAGTCCGCGGTAAACCTCAGCTACCTACTGAGCCCTAGCCTGCCTATCTATCTGCAGGAATAGCTGCAGCTCAGCTAGTTAATATTCCTCCCAAGACTTGATCGTTGGCCAGACTAGACGAGAACACTGCGAGCAGATTGATGATGATGGCCTTACCGACGGCTGGTTAATTCTGCTCGTCCCGCCGGACGCAGATAACTCGCTGGATATATTTTGAGAGGCCATAGAGAGTTGAGGCTAAAAGCAATAAACCAGTTAAGCACAATTGAGACGTGTGGAATAGATTGTTATTGTCTTTTTTTTTTTTTTTGCAAAAGCATAGTGTTCTGCCCCTGAGCTTTGAGGCTCGGTAATTTTCCAGCCACTCTCAGCCAGACATCTCAAAACGTTGCGTCCAACGATTGGCTAGCCGTCAAGTCGGAACCATCTAGGCTTACATACATTCTCGTCAGCGAAGGGCGATGGACGAAAAACCGCCTGAGATGCACGCAACAGGCGGTGTAACAAATAGACGCAAAAATGTATAATTGTCACATTCATCTGTATAGATCCTGCAATGGGGGCATAAATGCCATTGTGGGGTTTTATTGGGCAATTTGTGAGGTCTAATGGCCTGCCCCGCTACAAATCTCCTGGACCATTTCCTTGGCCTGGACCCGCTGGCCATGCAGGCGGCAGCTAAGCAGGCCGCAGGCAGCAGGGAGCAGGCTAGGCAACCCAGCCGAGCAGTGAGTGTGACAGGCATGTGATGGGCAGCCGTGCCTGCGTATATCGACGTCAACAAGCCACGAGATGCGGCAAAATTTAACAGTCAATTGCTACTTGAGCCAGACTAGACTTGGAATCACTAGGCTAGGCTGGCCGCCGCCGTAGATATTAGCTTATCTGGCCTGACTATGGGGTGGTACTTGGTACATGCAGGGCTATCTTTGTTGAGGTCTCGTGTGAGGCACAGCGATGTTCCAGGGGCCGACGGACCCGCCGATAACGCACGGAGCACGGCTGAGAAAAGCCAGAGCAATCCGGTCCAGGGTTGGGAAATAGCATGTGCGGTAAGGGGGGCGGCGGAACCGGAATAAATTATCCGGGTGGCAGATAAACGAGCCGAGTTGGTCTGCTCTGTGTAGTGCCAGTGGCCGGACAAAGGCCTCCTGCGGACGCGTCGAGCACCAGCTGTAATTAGATCGCGATGGCCTTCCTATCCTAGGCACCAGTGGCCCCTTCGGCTGTCAGGCCCGGCGCACTTCGCAGCTGCACCCTTCACTGCAAGTCCTGCAACTCTCGCTGCGAGTTGCGCAGCAGCCTGCCACTGAAGGTGAGACGATAATTACTCCGCGGAGTGTGATTGGCCGTAGATATCACTCATGCAGAGTGTCCGGCCATGTTGCGGGCAATGACTAACTTGGGCACACCCGACCGAATTGGGAGAAAAATATTTATAGCGAGTAGGGCCCGTCCAGCCATTAGGAGGTTCTGGACGATCCATTAACTCTGAGCTTAATTGCATTCAAAGCTTTTTAGCTTAACACTCACACAAGCAACATCACATCAAAAAAACACAAAAACAAAAATGTCTGCCACAGAACCCGCCGCTTCTAACACGTCAACGCTGGAAAAATATCAGCAGCTGTCTCAGAACGGCAAAATCATCGCCGAGTACATCTGGATTGACGGCACCAACGGCATTCGGTCAAAAGGTCGCACGCTCGACAGCAAACCCAAGACTGCGGCTGACCTTCCGGAGTGGAACTTTGACGGTTCCTCAACGGAGCAGGCCCCTGGCGAGAACTCCGATGTTTACTTGCGCCCCGTTGCCATCTACCCGGATCCTTTCCGCGGTGGTGAGAACATCATTGTGCTAGCCGAGACCTGGAACAATGATGGCACTCCCAATAAGACCAACTACCGCCACGAATGCGCCAAGCTAATGGACGCGCATAAGTCTCACGATATCTGGTTTGGCATTGAGCAGGAGTATACCTTGCTCGACCGGTATGACCAGATCTACGGCTGGCCCCGCGGCGGTTTCCCTGCTCCCCAGGGTCCCTACTACTGCGGTGTTGGTACCGGTAAGGTAAACTGCCGTGATATTGTCGAGGCGCACTACCGCGCATGCCTTTACTCCGGACTGGATATTTCTGGTGTCAACGCCGAGGTTATGCCCTCGCAGTGGGAGTTCCAAGTCGGCCCCTCCAAGGGTATCGAGATGGGCGATCAGCTGACGGTGGCTCGGTATCTGCTCCACCGCGTGGGCGAGGACTTTGGCGTCAAGGTCACGTTCCACCCCAAGCCGCTCAAAGGCGACTGGAACGGTGCTGGCTGCCACACTAACGTGTCGACCAAGGAAATGCGTGCTGAGGGCGGCATCAAGGCCATTGAAGAGGCCATCCAAAAGCTGAGCAAGCGTCACGCTGAGCACATTGCTGTGTACGGCGAGGACAACGAACAACGTCTGACCGGTGCCCATGAAACCGCGTCTATGGCTGCTTTCACTTACGGCGTGGCTAACCGCGCGGCGTCCGTGCGCATCCCCCGCCAGGTCGCCAAAGAAGGCAAGGGCTACTTCGAGGACCGCCGCCCGGCCTCGAACATTGATCCTTATCTGGTTACCGGCATCATCACCGAGACGATCTGCGGCCACATCCCCGACGCGGATATGGTGACCAAGTTCAACGAGTAACCATAGAAATTGTAGATAATTATTCCACCGCGCGAGCACGCGCGGCACCCCCCGCATAATTTATAGCACACATATATTGTATTTCACGCCTGCTACTGTTTGAACTGTGCTTGTGCCTTTCACTCTGCCCTGTGCTAATGCTCCTGCTCCTGCACGTGCCGGCTCTCGGTGGGACAGAGGCGGCCCTTACCCCCATGCCAGATTGACAGCTGCTCCGGAATAACACATCCTCGTGGGTGTATCACGTGACCATAGAGAAACTGCCAGAGGACGTAAAGCCGCTGGACTTGGCCCAGGACACTTTTGCATGCTCGCACGATGTCTAAAGGCAGGCCGCTGGCGAGCGAGGCACCCGGTGGGGCCATTCCGACAGGCCCGGGCAGCGCTACATTGGCAGCCAGTCCCAAGAGGAGGCGAGATTGCAGAGTCTTTTCGTGAGCCCCAATCATTTTCGACATCTCCGTCGGGCCTCTTTGGGATTCCCGATGTTACGTCGGCGTCCGGTCTTAGCCAGTTTGCGCAAACGTCTCTAGCAAAGGCCGAGTCTATGTCACAAGCCATAGAGAATGGCGAGGTGCCTGAACGAGATGCGATTCTCCAACTGGACGTACTGAGCGACGTCATTTGCAAGGTCGTGGACATGGCGGCCTTTGTGCGGCTGAGCCATCCCGACTCCGGAATGCTTCAGGCCTCGCAAAATGCCCACGAGCTGATGTTTGATTTTATGAACTACCTAAATACGTCCCAGCAGCTCTACGACCAGGTTTCGAATGTCCTCGCGAACCCGGCAATAAAAGCGTCTCTATCCCAAGAAGAGGTGCGTGTGGGTGAGATCCTCAAACATGACTTTGAGAAATCTGGCATACAATTTGCTGAACGGACGCGGAACGATTTCGTCCACTCTTCCAACATCATATCTGTCTTGGGCCAGGAGTTCCTAAATGACGTGGGCCCAGGTGTCTCGCATGTTGAGTTTGCCTCGCAGAGAGACCTAGATGGACTTAATTCACATGTGCTTTCACAAATAACGTCAATAACGGGGAGGGTCTTAGTGCCGCTTGACAGTCAGTTTGCTGAGCTTTGTCTGCGTAGTATCCACAGCTCCAAATCCCGAGAAAAAATCTGGCGCGCCCTGCGCTCTGCATCCTCAGAACAAGTGGAGCGGCTGACGGAGGTACTCAAGCAGCGTAGCCATATTGCGAGCTTGAGTGGCTACGCCTCGTTCGCATCTTATGAACTTTCTGACAAGATGATGAAGACGCCTGAAAATGTGCATCAATTTCTGAGCTCTCTTATGTTACAAGCCCGTCCTCGGGCAGAGGCGGAGCTTAGAGCCTTGGTGCCGTCTGGTGAGGATATCAAGCCTTGGGATCACTCGTACTATCTGGCCAAGCAAGCGGCATCAAGGCGTGGAAGTGGTCGAGACGGCTTGCCCTCGGGACCTCTCAACAGTTATTTTTGGGTTGGTGACGTATTACAGGGTATCTCAGACGTGTGTGAGAGACTATACGGTATACGATTTGTTCCAGGTACTGTTGCAGCCGGTGAGATCTGGGATTCTGAAGTTAGGCGGCTCGATGTTTACGAAGGCACGAAGAAAATTGGAATTATTTATTGCGACTTGTTCAGTCGAGAAGGTAAGTCGCCAAATCCTGCACATTTTACTATCCAATGCTCAAGACAGGTATGGCCGTGGGAACGCGACCTCTTGGACAGCCCTGGCCCCACGGTAGTGAAAGAAGTTGATGCAGCGGGCCAAGTGACCATGCAGCAGCTGCCCGTGATTGTTCTGGTTTGCGATTTTGTAGTACAAAATGGCCGCAGCCTTCTTACCTTCAACGAGGTCCAAACGCTCTTCCACGAGATGGGCCACGCAGTGCATTCGATGATCGGCCGTACAAAGCTGCATAATGTCGGTGGCACCCGCTGCGCCACTGACTTTGTTGAACTACCTTCGATTTTGATGGAAAAATTCGCGAGTTCTCCCGAGGTTCTTGGCCTGTTTGCTCGTGATGCTCGTACAGGCGAACCGCTGCCTATGGAATTGTTCAAAAAGCACCAGGCGCTTGAGAGTTCTACAGCAAACTGGGAGCTTTATCACCAAATCATGCTGTCGCTGGTTGATCAAGCCCTGCACAGCGAGGCTGCCGGACAAGCATCTTTCAATCCTGCTTTGGAGGTGGCCAAGGTAAACAAACAGTTTGGTATCTTTCCTGATATACTCACGCAACAGTTTGCTCAATTCGGCCATCTTGTATCCTACGGTGCGACATATTACAGCTATCTGCTGGATAGGTGTCTGGCGAATCTGGTATGGGACAAACTATTTAAAAAAGACCCGCTCTCACCGGAAAGCGGCGAAGCATTCAAAAAAGCCGTACTGCTCTGGGGTGGTGCACGGTCAGCATCGGAGTGCACCCGCGCACTCGTCGGAGACTTCGATTACAGCGACGTGGCCCGGCATATTTAGTGGAACAGAAGGTCGCTTCATGCGGAAGCATAGTAGCATATCAGCTTTTGTAATAGGAACAATGCATACAAACGTGTACTACAGATGAATTAAGGTCTAGTTTTTGATGGTCTGCATAACCTGCCAGACGCGGATCTTGTTGTCGGAGTAACCCGAGAACAGGATCTGACCATCACCGGACCAAGTCAGAGACAGGGGCACAGGCTCCTTGCCGTTGTAGACCTCAGGCTTGAGCTCCTCCAGCAGCTTACGCTCCTTGAGGTTGAAGATCTTGATGCTCGAAGAGGTGGCAGCGGCCAGCCAGTAACGCGAGGGCGAGAACGCCAGGGCGTTGATCTCATCGCCGCCGGGGAGGCCGTAGAGGAACTCGGAGTCGTTGACAGACCACATCAGGACCTGACCATCCTTGCCGCCAGAAGCGCACAGAGATCCGTCAGGGGACAGAGTCAGGGTGTTGACGTAGCCAGTGTGACCAACAAAGTCGGCGTTGACGCGACCTGTCTTGACGTTCCAGGACTAGTTAGTAAAGTTCCAGAAGGAGCAGAATGCGTTAGAGCACAAAGTCAAACTAGAAAAGATGAAAATAAATACAAGCCGAAGATCCTCTTGATAAATGATCCGTTTTGGCGGAAGTCAGCGATCTTGGTGATATGGTAACTCTCATTGGCAAAAGCCTCTGAAGTAGCAAATATGTGAAACATCACCCCACCGCCTTAAGGAACATCTTTCATGATGCCTCTGCTTCGGTATTTTCATCTTCTTCATCTTTCTCTGTGTCATAATTGTCGAACAAGCGACTGTTCGAGTGTTCAAACTTACCTTAACAAGCTTATCCCAGCCAGCGGACAGGATCTTGGGGACCTCGGTAGGAGCAATACGGACAGTGGAGACCCAGTCAGAGTGCGACTGGTTGCCCTCACTAGTGTAGACCTCCTCACCAATAACATTCCAGAGCTTAATGGTCTTGTCACGGGACGACGAGACAATAAGCTGGTTGTCAGGAGAGAAGGCACACGATAGAACATCGCCAGTGTGGCCGACGAAGCGGGTCGAGGTGCCGTCCTGCAGAGACCACAGGCGCAGAGTCTTGTCCCACGAAGCAGACAAAACGAACAGACCATCCTGAGAGACAGCAACATCCTGGACAATGTGGGAATGGCCCTTGAGAGCCTTCTTGGCCACAGCGTAATTCTCGCCGTTGGGCGTGATCTGCCAGACGATCAGAGTCTTGTCGCGCGAGGCGGAGACAAGAAGGTCGGGGATCTCGACATTAGTGACTAGGGCCGTAACCCAGCCACTGTGGCCCTCAAGGGTACCGCGGAGCTGCAGAGTCTCGTTCAAGCTCATATTGATGATCTGAAGTTTAGCAGCGTCCCAAGTGCCTGAAATTTGAGTCTACCCCGGATACCGCTCGGGTACCCATACTGTTATAGGGTTGAGCCCTAGCTGGACTGGTGCTCTCGTCCTTGGCGAGAGGCTGTCAGCGTCGAACGAGAAAACTGCTGGGAACTGCAGTAAAAGTGTCACGTGCCCGAGAAGAAGGGCTGCGCGAGCAGGAACAGGGTACCCAAGTCGTTCAGACAGGAAGGAGAGCACTCTAATAAACAAAATGTCATTATTTATAGGATTTAAATAGGTTTGACACTGAGAGTCGTAAATTCACAGAAACTTTGAAGATTCTCGTCGAGTATCTGGCCCGACTTTTTTCGGCTCGTGAGAAGTTGGCTCAGAGCCTGCTGCAGTTGGAAGCCGTTTGTTTGCAGCTTGCCATTGCGAGTCATTTTGTTCCAGACTCTTGAGAATTTCATCGATGCTATCTGGTGTCTCAGTGGACTCGATCATAAGCTCACTCTCGACGTCAATGTGTTCTCCGGCCCTAGCGCGTTCAATCAGCCTATCGAGGAGGCGGTCTTGAGTCTTGTATTCGATTGTCAGTTGCTCCTTTTCGTTGCGAGTGCGAATTATGTACATGAGTTCAGAGGCAACAAACCCGGTGAGCGTGATCATGGATATACTTTCGAGACGGCTGGGCTTATCCGCTGTCGCCCCCTTGGCGGCAAATCCGCGGGGAAATGAGCGGTTCCGTGACCGAAACACTGGGCGAGCAAACGAGCGAAACATAAGGGTAGGACCTGGCGTCTAGCTAATACCCTCAATCAAAAGTTATGTGCCAAAAATTCCTGAAACGGCGTGCTGTTCGCGCCGTCTGAGCTGAGCAGCTATCTGGTCGAATATTTTTGTTCCCTTAGTCACGATGCCCAACTCTAGCCTAGCCATGGTAGCGCGGCCAGCGACCGTGGGCCTGGTGCTGGCAATTGTACTACTCTCCTCCGCCGCCTATTTGTTCAAGTTATATTCATTGACGCTGGAAGTAGCTGGAGCTCACCAAGATGATAACTCGGATGCCTATTTTCTCGAATTCATCGTCGGCAAAACGCCAGCCTGGAGCGTATTCACGATGCTCACTACGGGGTTTGTAGAATATCAGCCTGTGCCGTTTCTCACTTCGTTGCTGGTGTTCTGGACTGGAGGACGATATATTGAGAAGATCTGGGGCTGGCGGCGTTACCTGTCTTTGATTTCCAGAGTGCTGCTGGTAAGCACTCTCATGCAGATTTCCGTGTTTTACCTACTCACCTTATCTGCGGCGAGAGAAATCCGCGTCTGTGGCGCTAGTGCTGCTGCTTCTGCCATCATAGTCGCGCTAAAGCAGCTTATTCCCGAGCATACTATACTACTCTTTGGACGGAGGCGTCCACTACGTATCCGGTGGCTGCCAATTACGTTCTTATTTATTGCAAGTGTACTGAGCGGCGCTGGGCTGTATGGTCAACTCGTATCATGCTGGTTGGGATTCGTACTGGCGTGGGCTTATCTCCGCTTTTACGAAGTCGTACCGGCGGGTGGCTTTGGCCGGTCGCGAGTGGTAGTGCCAGGCGCGCCTGGTGTTGGCGACGCGTCTGATGCCTTTGCATTCAGTCAATTTTTCCCAGAGCCCATTTCTGGCATGATTGACCAACTGGTTTCACCACTTGGTCGGCTAGCGCGGTCTATTCGCTTAGTGAGGCCCTTTACAATCGATGAGATTGAGAGTGCCAATCAAAGGTACGCCTCCCGGTTGTCAGGAAACTTGCTGCCGTTTGCGACATGGGGCGCCCGAGCTACAAATGACCGCCGAAAGTCCATGCTAGAGTCACTATCCTGATTGTGCCAAAATAGAGTATCTAATGATCACGATGAAGAACAAGGTTGCCTTCGGCAGGGCCGAACGGACGCCCGAATTTGTAGATGGTTTTTCCTCGAAGAATGGTCTCTACAACCTTTCCTTTAACATCCTTGCCATCGTAGACGCTGAGCTTGTTCTTGAATAACATCTTTGAAGCGTCGAAAGTCCATTGCTGTTCTGGGTCGAAAATACAAAAGTCAGCGTCCTTGCCTATATCGATGGAACCCTTGAACTTTTCAATTCCTGCTTGCGTTGCTGGTCCAAAGGAAGTCCAACTAGCCAAGTCTGCTAATGTCACTCCGCTTTCTTCAGCTTTAGTCCACAGGATGGTTAGGCCGAGACCTACACTCGTGATACCGGCCCAGGATGTTAGAAAGTTACCCTTATCGACTTCTTTGAGATTTGGTGTACATGGCGAGTGATCACTCACTACGCACTGGATTGTTCTATCCGAGAGTGCGGCCCAGAGCTGCTGCTGATTCTCTTTAGACCGGATTGGCGGTGCGCATTTGTACAGGACCGCTCCACGGGGAATAGATTCAGCGTCAAAGGCCAAGTAGTGAAAGCAGGTTTCAATCGACAGCTTAGTGCCACTTGCTTGGGCTTTCCGGATAATTGGTAAGGCTTTGGCAGATCCCAAATGGACAATATGAACTTTTAGGTCAGGGTACCTCTGTGCCACACGCGCGACAGCGCTGATGGCATCGACTTCGAACTTGTCTGGGCGAAGCGCCAGAAACGAGGAGTATTCCTCTGGATCTTTGTCCTTCTCGCTATGACAAGAGCAGTCAGATTCGATCTCTGCATGGAAAAGTAAAATAGTCGGATGTCCCTCTAGCACACTCATAGCCTTGCCAACGTCTTCCAAGGTCACCATGGGAAAGTCTGGATCGAGGCCTTGGATCAAAAAGCATTTGAAACCGAGAACACCGCGATCAATCATTGGTATTAATTCGTCAAAATTTCCTGGAATAACACCTCCCCAGAAGCCAGTATCGACCCAACACTGACCCTCTGCAGCCTCGAGTTTGAGCTCCAAATTTGCTACAGTCGTCGTCGGCGGAATAGCGTTAAGTGGCATATCAATCACCGTCGTCACACCCCCTGCCGCAGCTGCTTTAGTTCCTGTCTCAAAGCCTTCCCACTCAGTCCTGCCCGGCTCGTTCAGATGGACATGCGTATCGATAAGACCGGGTAGGATGACGAGGTCACCGTAGTTTTTAGCCGTAGGGTCAATACCGTCTTTGATATCGACTATTTTACCATTTTCAACAGAAATTGTTGCGGCCTTGACTGATCCGCCTAAGACGACCCTGCTTGAAGCGAGTCTGCTAGAATTTTGTGTCATTCTTGATGTCAACATTGGGTGCGGTACATGCCTGTACTAATCTGTGCCAGCCTTCTTATCTTGCAAAGGTCAGCAGGGAATGCGTATCGAGTAAGCCGTTCCGGAATCGGAGGTAGGAAGGATCACCTGAGTATCGCATTCCAGGAATAATCGAGTCCATAGAAAAGCTAAACCGAGATTAAATACGTAAAATATCAACAGTTAGGTATCTAGGAGTCCAGGAACCCCAGAAACAGATGAGAGTAGTTGCTGAATGGCGGACGAAACAATGTCCGACTCCGCAAATGCCCTCAGGGTGGTGAGATAACTGTTGAGACAGTCGCGGTAATGGAGCTGTCTTTCGGAAGATCGTGCCGTCAACGACATGAGCGCAGCAAATACACCTATTAGCGTGAGGTCATAAGCGACGCTAAAGTGGCAAAATGCTTGGATTTGGGGTGGTTTTAACGACGATACAAGCTCGATGGCCGCAAAGAGACGTGCTTCAGCAGCGGAGCGAATTACTTGGTCGAGTTCGAGGTCAACACTCGTAGAGTGATACAGTTTTGTTACCAGCTGCCGGTGCAGAGTGATTTCCGCGCCGATATAGGCTACGTGCAGTGTAGCATTCTCCAACTGCAAAGTATCTGGACCTGTGGTTTGATTATTCACAGCAAGTTCTGGTGGTAGATCTTGGTAAAAATCACGCAGTTTCAGTTGAATTGGCTTGATTCCAAAGAGCATAGTCTCAATTCCAGTACTGCTATGATCTTGCAAAACGTACTGGTGGATCTCTCCCAGAATAGAACTCAACTGGCAGAGAGCGATAAATAGTGTCGGAGGTGCCGGCCGCATGAGA
Organism: Wickerhamiella qilinensis; assembly: GCA_030556915.1. NCBI lineage: Eukaryota > Fungi > Ascomycota > Dipodascomycetes > Dipodascales > Trichomonascaceae > Wickerhamiella > Wickerhamiella qilinensis. The sequence continues at coordinate 126,562 of JAKTUW010000002.1, forward strand.
TCTATTTCAAAGTGGTCTTGCTGGAGAGGAAGGAGTGACCATGTACCAGTATCGATTTGGGAAGGAGCAGATTCAACGAGAGACGTCCATTCGCACTGACCGTAAACGGCCCATGCTAACCTTAGACGCAGAAGTCGTTCCCATTTCGGCAACTTCCAGTTTGAGCAATCCTGGTTAAGCGCTACTCGATAGGCTAAGTTGCTTGTAACGCTCGATATTGATACAGCCCTTGGATCAGAGGGTGAGCACTGCAGTAAAAGCAGCCCCGCTTGGATTAGTGACAGACTGGGCTGTCCCGACGATCTAAAAAATGCAGCCACAGACTTTTCGTAAAGAGTAGAGGCAAAGTGTCCGGGCCGGACTGCTGTAGCCAGGTCTTTGTCAAAGTACCACCACCGCGTGGCTAAACAATATACGGCGCCTAGAAGTGCGGGCATGAGCTCGCGGTAGGTCCGGCCATATTTCTCGAGAAACACCTTTTCATGAAGAATGGGATATGGTCCGTGACAATGGTAGAAATAGGCATTGACTAGCGCCCATCCGTGAGGAGATACTATTCTCTCAATGGCGTCACTTTCTTGGATCCACTGCGAAATTCCTCCATCGCTCCTGACAATAAATTGAGTATCGTTTGCAATTCTGCGTAGGTCCAAAGTCGGGGATATGGAAGCTTGATTGTTTTTGTCCAGCGGGATTTTATCGAGGATAAGAGAGTCGAATATTCCCGACATTCCTACAGCATAAGAAGACCGTGGATGTTGAAGGCTTAATGATTTTTTCAACAACGAACGTCCAGCCAACGCAGAATAGTCCTCCACTGGGCCTTGTGGCGGGTTCTCGGAGCGACTTTTAGGGGGTGCCAATGGTCGCGATGACTTGCTCTTGGCCGTCGCTGCATCTGTGAAAGTGCACTCAAGCTCATCCAATTTGCACCGAAAGCATTGAGTTGAATGCTCAATCATGTAACAAGTGATTTTGCGTTTTCTACAATTATCACACGCTCGTTGCTTGATCGCGGAGGACTTGTGAATTTCGGGCATGGACATTAATTTCTGCTCTTGGTCAGAATCGTTATTAATTTGAATATGGTCGAACTGGCCAACATGGTGGTGCTTGTGGAGATTATGGTCGTGATGGCCATCAAGATGTTCGTTGTCATTGACCGTGTGCATACTTCTTGGAGAGCTGCTCACAAAACCTCCGGAGAAGTAATCAAAGTCAACATTCCTGTCCATGGCAATACGGCGGCATAGAGGCTTTACGTTCTCGGATGTTATTGAGTGAACTGTAGGCGATGGGGTGCGAGTCTGAAGATTCAAGCACATGCATAGTCCAGTGCATGGTCCGATGCATATCGCGATTACGTCAAGTACCGATAACTGCCGTTGAAAATCCAAGAGTGCACTCCTTTCCCTGCTATATCAGGGAAGGTCAAGCTTAGAGAGTGATCGTAGTCTTTACCGTGGCAAATGACTAGAATGCCTTTCATAGTCAAACGCTTTTAGCCTAGTAGTTAGCGAGCGCTGAATGCGGTTTTGCATATGACCCTAACCACTATAGATAAGGGCACATAAGTGCCAATAATCGACCGCCCCAACTGTACGTGCGGCAAGCTTAACCGGCCACCAAGTGGGTTGATCCACTGAGATGTTCAAAGTTTAAAATAATACATGCAGGTCGTTCCATCCAGTGCGCCCCCGTAATGAATTGACCTAGGTCTTGAAAACGCCAGAAAAGGCGGTGTGCGTTCGGGGGCACGATGCTAAGCCGACCTCACCAGGCTGAGCCAGCTCATGCATGGGTTGTACAGGGCATGGATGCGATGAGAATATAAGCTTCTGTGGTCAACACCAAGTTCTGCAGTAACAGTTGCGACTGATTACTTAGTCAATAACTAGTACGTGATCCTCACGCTTTGCTCGAGAGTACTTGTTTGGAGGGTACAGGAGAGTCCCGAGTCTAGACAATATGGGTGCGCGTAAACAAATATAGATCATGGGTGTTTAGAAGTACGGCTAGTCTAACTAACTAAGCCTTTTTGCTGAGGGGTTAGCAATACATGTGTTCGACAGGAGTCGAGCGAATCGAGCGACCCAGCTCAGAATGGGCTGCCCAGATAATAAGAGATCTGCTCAGCTGTCAAAAGGGACCAAGTACGCCTCCGCAACTAGACGGGCGCGGGCGTTGAGGAAAAGCTTGATCTCCGAAATCTCTTTGTCGACTTCCTGCATGAACTCAACAATAAAGTCCACAAGCTTGTGCTTGAGCATGGTCGATGTATGGACGTTTGTAATGAGGAAAGAGATATCGAAGCCCTTGACGGGATTTCTGCGCAAAATAAAGAAGTTTTCTGCGCGACGCGTCAGGAACCTCGTGAACTGGCGCACAAGAATGATCTCAATCTCATCCGCCTGCTTGATCTTTATAGAGACACGAACGGAGTTGATACTAGGCTCGATTAGAACGCGCTCCTGCTCATTTCGAGCAATATGCATGGGATTCAGCACTGCCAGCGGGTTGTCCCCGGCTTCCACCTCGGGATAATTGTGTCTTTCTACTAGCTCACTGGCAAAGTTCTCGAGACACAACGCGGCAGTGAGCGAGCTGCGCACGGCGTTTAGGTACGGCCTGAGCGATTGGGACATCTTCGACGTAGGTGCGGTCTTGTCCGATTAAATCGCCCGGAAACGGTGCCGCCGAATGGAAAGGACAAGCAAAGCTGGCTCGCAATTGACCACGGGGTGAGGATGGCTGGGGAAGTCCAGTGACTAAGGTGGGTGCGGCCTCGCCATCGCAGGTCAGTGGCTTAGGCTGACTACTGCTGCCAATGGCTAGCGCGCGGAAGTGCTCTGTGGGAGTCCAGGTCCAGCGGGCGTGCCGCCGTACCCACGCAAGGCTGCAGCTGGGTAAGACCCTGCTTCCTGGCTTAGGGTGGGATATTTCGGCGGTGCGTGGGCCAAAGCTTGTTTTGAGAGCTTTACTACCGGCTTTCGCTAATACTGTGGGTTTAACCCGCCACGAATGTCCTGGCAAAGTGTCGAAAGCGATCAAGGTACGTACTACTATAATACACAGACCCAAGAAACGACATGGGACAAGCCTGAAGCTCTTTGGACCGCTGTAGATAGGGCCCTGTCTGGTGCCGGTTGGGCTGAGTACCGGACGGAAGATGGAACGCCCTATTGGTACAATAAGGATAGCGGCAACAGTGTTTGGGAACTTCCCGAGGAAGTGAGCATTCTACTAGAGGACGCTACCGCAACTTTTAGTGATGGGAATGGGGATCAAACAACTTTGAATCCTGCTGGCAAAGAGCTCAGCGGCTTGGAACTGCAAGAAAAATACTTCGACCTATTCACACAGCAGCTAGCCGACAAAGGGGTTGCAATCAATGACACGACCTATGGCCAGGCGGTGCAGCGGCTGATGGACGAACCGGCTTTCTGGTTAGCTCGGTCTGCTGTGGAGAGAAAGACTCTCTTTGAAAAATATAAGAAACAGCATCTGCGTAAGCTCTGGGCCTCCGGAGTTAGAAGTCAGAAAGTTCTTGTAGCAAAATTGGTTGCAGAGTTGGAAGAAACGGGATCCTTGAGCGAGTCTATCAAACTGGGGAGCAGTCCTGAGCGAGCGTACGCCCATGCTCAGTTCGCAGCTAGCGGGATGAAACGCAAAGCTGAGCTGCGAAAGCGCAACACTGACACAGCTATAATAGCCATACTCAAAGTGCTTGAAGAGCACCCCGAGATAGATACTATTGATTTGGCGGCTGCGTGGTCCGAGCTTGAACGATCTCTACCTGTCGGCCAGGCCGAAAACGATGTGGATTGGAGTGCCATTTTTGCCGCCATTGTTGATAATGTCCGAAAAAGACTTGAAATGAGTGGATCCACCAATTCTCTTAGCGCCAAAGATGCTCGTCTGGCCAGAATAGCGTTTGTCAAGAAACTGGGGGAGCTCAGTGAGCAAGGCAGGCTGACCCCCGAATCTAAATGGCAGGACGTGTCTTCATATTTGAAGGCAGAGGTTACAAATATGGTTGGCAATGCTGGATCCACACCCATGGAGCTTTTCCACGAGTTCGTGATAAATCTTCGAACCCAGGTACCGGACGCTGCTGGGCAGGCCAGCAGGATGTTGGAAAGCCTGCGCCTCGATGTTCTTAAACTACCCTATTCTGAGTTCAGAGACTTACTTCTTGGCTCAGAAATAGCCCATCCACGTCTCGTATATGACCGCCTCCGTAGCGCGCGGTTCGAGAGAGAGCGGCGAGCTGCCCGACAAGACGTAGATCCTAGCCACTTTCACAAGGTATCACTCGAGTACTAAAAGCATTCGAGCGAGTTACGAATAATAAGACAGTGAATGTACATACATACTTATTTATTTGCTTGAAAACCGCTGTCAGGCCCATCTATAGCACCTTGGTCGGGCACGATGCTACTCGTTCTGGACCAGCGTCAGCAGCAGGCTACCGCCTATAAGTGCCGAGCGCAATTTCGGGTTTTCTGCCATCAAGATTGTAACGTATCCGACCCATGGCAGGTATGCGATGACTTTTCCACCATTAATATCTTTTGAGCGATCAAGATAGAGCTGCCGCGGGCCATACAAATCCAGATCGTCTACGGGGTTGTTGTCGCCCTTAGTGAGAATCAACTGCTTGCTGTCACTGGAGTGAGAGCGAACGACACGGTGAACAATGGGAATGTTCTTCCGGGTTGTATCGTAGACAACGACGTCGCCAACGTCCACGCGACCACGATTCCACAGGAACAACACGTCGCCGCGTTGGAAAGCGGGCTCCATAGACCCGGAGAGCACGACGACAACGGGTGTCGATGTATTACTGACAATTCCCAACGTCTTGTAAACCATGTATGACGATGTCAAGACCGTGATTAGCGTCAGGAACTGCTGCAGTGTGCGCTTCAGATCGCGCGGCGCCAGACTGAAGTTCATGGTTGGTGACGAGGCAGTTGGGAAGATCTCGGGGTAAGGCCAGCCAAGGTGCCTGGGCGACAGCAGGGCTGCAATACATAGGGTGAGACAAAATTCCTGGCCCAAACCGCTCAGGTGTAAGGTGGGTCTAGATATAGACTATTATACTTCTATACAATTTATAGATTTTGTGGATGTACAATAGAATTGGGGTGCAGATCATAATAGTCCTTGACAGGGACAACGGCGCTTGCCAATACGTGCTCGAGTTCGGTACCATCAACAACTTTGGTGAGAGCACTGACAAGTGCTCCCAAATTGCGCTGCCATACTGCCCACGTAAGAGCCTGCACCAATGCATCATTCAGATCATCCTTTTTATCTTTCGGACCAGGCAGATCAAGGCCGGGAGCAGTTGAAAACGGCCTCGAATCTGGAGGCTGAGAGAGCCATTGCATTACCTGGCGGCCGCGCACCCGCTTGGATTCCGCGTAATCACGGGCTGGTGTGCGACGCTCAGGCGGAAGCTCAGACTCTTCTGGCCTCCACGCTTTCACTATGAGCCGCGGGTCGATAGCCCGCACATGCAAGCTGGGCCATAGGGCAGTGTATACTGCATGCACCATACCCTCGAATAGGTTTACGTTCAAAATTTGCTGCGGAACTGCTGCCGCACCTCGCGTGCGAGACCGTTGACGCTCAATGAGCACAATGTCAGAATTGAACTGGCTCTGTAATCCGCGGACAAAGTCGACGGCCTCGCGAGCCATGTCTGGAACCACGACGGAGCTCGACAAATGTGGAGACCACCGCTCCCAGGCTATAATCTCGGGCAATGCTGCTTGCCCCCAACTCTCAGACCCACCCGGCTCGGTACCGGTCCAGTGCAAATCCAGCACGCAGACTCCAACGTTCTTGAGCCCAAGATCAAGCGAGACCACCCGGGCTCCAGCCGGAGCCGGACGGGCGCACCTGCTGGCTGCTGCTGCGGCCACGCGCTGAAGCTCGACCTCGCTAGCAAGATTCCGAGCCAGCTGTGGCTTGGTACCTGAGGACGGCACGCCGCAAGCTAATGCCAGGCTCTTGAGTGCCGCGGCTCGGAGCGGAGCTAGAGCAGCGGGAAGCGCCATGGCAGCGGCGGAGGCAGAACCCTGCATTCCGTTGTGGATGGGCGGTAACCTTGGGCTGCAGTCGTGCAGATGCCGCTGCTATGCCACTCAGCTGTCTTTTTCGAAGTCTTGGGGACCCCGTAGGCTCCTACCACTGCTGATGCTGTCTGCAACCGCTGGCGATGCTTGGCCCTATCTATCGCTCGCTCAATGCTCCCCACGCCAGTGGACGGGCTGTGCGCAGAAGAGGTGCAGCTTGCAGGAACCTCCCAAATGCAAGAAAGTGATGTGCTGGATAAGACATATTTAGGGTACGGGCAAATACCACCAGGAAAGTTAGAGTAAGCACTCGGCCAAAGCGTGGTGTAGATAGCTAGCTATCCGTATGTCCAAGAGTAGGGACTATCACCTTCGGAGGTCGGACTCCACAAGCCGTCACTAGGTCCGGTGGCAAAAACGCCGATGGCCCCAGGGGCATCCCCTGATCTCTGCACCGGACTTTTGCAAGCTAGTCACGAGCTCTCAGTCGGACCAGTTCCGGTCCAACCAGCTGCAGGGCCACGTCCCTTACCTGCAGGCTGCGGGAGTAGATGGGAGAGAGGGGTGGGCGCGTGAGCGGGCTTTGTCTACATGGGATGTAAGCCAAGCCTGTGGGCCCATACGCTTATTTATTTAGGCTGGGGCCTGTACACTCTCCCAAGACCATCCCCCAGTGCACATCAGCTGCCTGCATTTCCAAGTGCTAACCAGGCCGTCACATTCGTCTGTAGGGCGCCACCGCCTTCAAAGTACTTAAAATCCGCAGGTATTTTCTACTTGGTCGATGGCTGTCTCCGACGCAAGCTCCCTCGGTGTCGCGGGCACAGACGTGGCCCGCGAGCGTCTGCGGGCTCTGGGGAAAATTGACCTGCAAATCACCGATATTCTGAGCCGCGGCTCAAAGGTGATCTCTGCGCTGGTACGCGGCAAGAAGCAGGCGCCTGCAGTCGGTGAGCCCGCAAAACAGCACTTTACCGAGGCGCTGGACGAGTATAACCAGCTCATTTCACAGGTCAACCGAGAACTGCATGAGGAAGTCCGACGGTTGCATGCGGCGTTCAAGACGTCTGTGCTGCCTCTCAGCGTGCCTGTGCAGGCCAATACGGTGGGGTATGACAAGGAAAACGAGCTATGGCAGTCTATTTACCGTGCGCTTGGGGAAGATGATTCTACGACGGCCGGCGCCAATCCTGCAGAGTTTACTACAAGTCTGTCAAGCACCACTGCGCAAAGCTCAGAATCAAGTGTTTCTACGACCAAGCCTGAATTTGCCACTGAGACTTCTGCTCCTTTAGCCGCCCCAGTGGTAGCCAGCCCGAAAAGCAGCACTGTCGGCGACGGAGACAAGGAGGAACACATGGATACAACGGCATGACGAGCGGGCCTTCCAAGCCATTGATGCTCGAAAGGTACTAACGCGCCATATATTTAAAATAATGAGCTGGCGGGCCAGCCCATCTATCTCTTATCTACTACCTAGCAAACCACGTAGCTTCAACACAATGCTTCCCACCTATCTTAACGACCGCCCTTGTCATGATGCGGAGTGGACCTTGTGCATGAACACTTGCAGAGTGATCGGCGTGTGGCCTTCAAGCCAACGCTATCGCATGGCGCTTGGAGTGCCTTGGCCGTTTCGTGATTCACCCGCCGATGACCAGGCTTCACTGAGACAGCCGACCAAAGCGTACTCGACAAATTATGAGGGTAATAAACATTGTGCTGTCGCTTCCACGGCAATTTTGACTTGCCCGTTCTCTGTGACGGCACCGTTGCACGAGGAGTTGAGTGGCCTTGTTAGTTGAGAAGGCACCGGGCGGGCCGCTTCCCCTACCCAATTCATGCAGGGCCCAAATATCTGCAGCACACTGCAGCAGGTGCTTATTTCTTGCAGGAGGACCAGGGTTCCGCAAAGTCTAGGCACCTTTAATCTGGCCGCGTACCCACCAAATATGGAAAATGCCGCTCGAGAAAACCGGCTCGTAGCATGCCGGCTGCAAATATTCTCCCTTTGCTTATGTGCCTGTACACTCTTAGCCTAGACTAAGTTGGCAATTGAGTACGCGGCACCGGGGAATGCTCAACCCCCAGGATGAGAGCAGCGGCCCCGTTAACCTGCCAGGGGATACTTAGTGTTTTGCCTGTCTCCGGCGAAAAGTTACTGTAATATTCCAGCATTCTATATAGATCCCTACGATGAACTCTTTAAGCAGGTCGCTGGCCCAAAACCAGTCCATAGAGGGGACTAGCTTGAGAATGCTCTGCACGCTGCAGATCAACTCCAAACTGGTTGCAGTGGTTGTGTTTCACATGCCCCTGATTGAGCACACGGCTCGCTCTTGTCAATCTGAGATTCTGTCTGCTCCAGCGATAACTATTCGTCATATTTTATTCCACTATGGGCTTTTCATTCCATATTTTAGCAAAGCAGACCTGCCCTCTCTGCACTCGTTCTATTTTCGGCCGGTGTTCAGTGTGATACAACGGGGTGCCAGATTTGAACGCTTCAGTTGCAGCGCCATGTGCTATGCTGTTTCATCCAGACTGGCAGGGACCGCCGATCAAAGCTCGCAGGATGCAGGGCAGCTCCTCTGGTAGCTCGATTGCCTGGTGAGCCTAACCCTTACGGACTGGCAACCCGACGACTACTTGTTTGATCACGGGACGTGATACCTAGGCCGGAGGGAACAAGGTATTCAGGAATGCCGGATTTCAGCCATGTGGTAGTTGGAGCAGGTGCCGTGGGGCTCGCAATTGGCGCCCGTCTAGCTAGAGCGGGTCAACGAGTAATTGTACTCGAAAAAAATGCGGCGGCTGGCCAAGAGACTAGCAGCCGGAATTCAGAGGTCATACATGCTGGACTTTACCATGCTCCAGAGACTTTGCGGACTCGACTGTGCATCAAAGGTAAGGAAATGCTCTACGCTTCAGCTGAGAAAAATGGAATCGAACTGCGCCAATGCGGAAAGTGGATCGTTGCCCAAGATGACCAGCAGGTGTCGTATCTGCAGAAGATGCTAAAACGAGCTGAACAAACGAATGTGCCGCTCAATTGGCTTTCCTTAGAACGAGCCAAGCAGCTCGAACCTGCCGTCAAAGCTAAGGCTGCTATATTAGAGTCACCCACCTCGGGCATAATATCAGCCCATTCGCTCATGGACTTTTACCAGGCAGAGCTGCAAAATTATGGCGGCGATTTATCTGTGCTCACCAAAGTGGTTGGCATAGCAAAGGCCAATTCGGGATATGAACTGAACTGCAGTGTAGGTGACCAAGGACAAGAAGGTACAATTGCCATTACCACAGACTCGGTTATCAACTCTGCCGGACTCCACGCTCCAGATATTTCTAACCTGCTGCTACCTAGTTCACGCCGAGTGGATGCCTTTTATGCTAAAGGGTCGTATTATTCGTACACCCCAAGCCGACCGAAAGTTAACCGGCTCGTTTATCCTGTGCCCACTAATTATGGCTCACTCGGCACCCACCTTACTCTCGATCTGGCGGGTCGACTCAAGTTTGGCCCAGACTTTGAGTGGGTTGATTCACCTACTGACTTGCGAGCAAGTGCAGGGAATCTCGAGGCTGCTAAAGAGGCCATCACGCAATACATAGACATCGATATGCGAGAACTCGTCCCAGACTACTCGGGTATCCGGCCAAAGATTATCAACACTACCGAGTTCCAAGACTTCATAATTCGGGAGGAACAGGGATATCCTGGATTCGTGAACTTACTAAATATCGAAAGCCCTGGTCTAACTTCGAGCATGGCCATCGCGGAGGAGGTGGAAAAGCTTGTGACATAATGCACCTATGTAAATAAATATAAATCACGGTCACCCTTTTTTGGGGAGACTCTCGGGTCGAGTAGGTGCCGGGTGGTTTTTGAAGTAAGGAGATTGCAAAGCTTGCGTTGTAGTCACTCGCTGCAGGGGATCCAGCTTGATCATGGACATCATGAGATCCAGGGCAGAATCGGAAGCAGCCGAAAATAACCCTTGAAGTTCGCGGCGGCTTGGAGTAGGGAACTTCTGTGCAGTGGCGCTCTTGTAGCCAGGAAGACGATCAACTCCCGGCCAAGAATGAGCCGTTGGAGTTCCAAGGGCCTGAAAAGTGATCTCGGACTGATGCTGGTCAGACTGGCCAGCGAGGTACGGGATGCGCAGCATCAGCTCAGCAAATATGACGCCAACACTCCACACATCCACAGCACCCATATAGTGGCGTGCGCCTAGAAGCAGCTCTGGTGCTCTGTACCACCGCGTGACGACAGTAGGCGTCATTTTCTCGTAAGGCGATACGGCCATGGCCCGGGCAAGACCAAAGTCGGCGATTTTGAGCTGTCCGTTGGGCGCCAGCAGTAAATTGCTCGGCTTCAAATCGCGATGAAGTATAAAGTTGCGGTGGCAGTGGTGCACCCCACGCAGCATCATCAGCAGCCAGGACTTCATGTCGGCTTCGGAAAACAGCAGTGATCGGTCTTTGATGAGAATTTCCAGGTCTGTGGGCAAAAACTCGAGCACCAGGTTCAGATTGCCTTCGGAGACGAAGACATCCAGCATGTCTATGACATTGGGATGCTTCATCTCCTGGAGGAACTTGATTTCTCGGATGGCCGACATGTCGAGTCCATCTTTGAACTCGGACACTTTGATCATTTTGATGGCAATCTGCTCACCTGTCTTGATATGATTGCCCACATAGACGATGGCGTAGGTGCCCTCGCCTACTTTCTTTTCTTTGGAGTAGTCCATTAGAGCACGCCACTGCGGATTGGCCGCCTCAAGGAGGTGTGGTGAGCTAGGCGAAATATTCACCTGGCTCACACGCTGGGACTTGGCTTGAGAGCGTGCACACAATGGAGCCAGACTTGATGACTCAGCTTCGGATCTCGAGATTTGAGCTGCCTAGGGAAATTTCGTGTTGACCTGGCAGCGACTGGTAAAAGTCAAACACCGCAAGCAGCACAGGCACCTGCGGTATGCTCAAGGGTGTTTCTAAGCGCGCGCTACGGAGGCATTTGTATGAGTTCCGTGTGCCCCTCAACTACAAAAAGGTCACAGACGTTATCCGTGGAGCCATGGCCGATGACGACCTGGCGTTCAAGCGGGTGCGGGCTGAAGAGGTTCTGGCAATAAAGCGAGCGCTAGAGGCCCATCGCAAGACTGAGGGTGTTGTTTCGGCGGAAATAGCCGAGGCTGAGACTGCTTTGCTTGAGAGAGCCGCGGAAATGGGCAACAGGTCGGCCATCGCCCTGCTCGTCGGAGCCAGGCTCAGCGAGAAAGACGTGAGCAAAGAAGATTGGCAAAGCGGTTCTAACCTTCTAAAGCAACTGATGGATGACAGCTTCCCGCTAGCTTTCAAGGTCTCGGGGGACCTCGCATACAGGATGGGCAAACCCACGGAGGCGGCCCGGTTCTATCAGCTGGCTGTCACTTCTGGGCTGTCAGACAGCAAGCTGCGCACGGAATGCTTGCGAAATCTGGGCCATATTTATTTTGCTGAGGGCCAGCTCTTTGATGCGCGACATTTTTTCTCACAGGCATGCCAGGGTGCGCAGGATCCGAAGCAGGTGGCAGACTGCCACTTTTACCTGGCACAGCTGCGCGAGGCAGACCGTGAGGCGGCTAAAACACACTTGGAGACTGCTGCTGCTGCAGGCTTGAGCGACGCATTTGTGCCTCTAGGAATGGTGTTGCTAAATTATTTTGGCCGAGCCAGCCTGGCAAAGCATTGGTTGCAGCTGGGCTTGGTTACCGATAAGACTGGGCAGGCTGCGGTGGGCCTTTTGGACGCTGCAATGCGGCTGGGCGAGACCGATCTTGCTGCTAAAACTGTTGAACGCATTCGCAGGTTAGAAAATGGTGAAACGTTGCTCGCCAGTCGCGCCGCAGTCGTTGAGAGGTTGTGCGGTTCTGGCGACTCGACACCTGCGACGACGCCCAGCTTGGTTGGCCCTAGCGCTAGCGCCGGACCCCAAGGATCACCGGACCTCAGTGCAGTACGAGAACCGAAAATGGAGTCCACGCGGTGGGACTTCTAATTATTTATTTGAATTTGCTCTATTTTTTGGTGTCCACCACCACTTCAATATTTATTTGATTCGTAGTGCTTGACTTGACAAGGCAGGCAATGCAAGCAGGCGGCCACGCGACGGTTGTCATATGAGCCCACTCGAAATCATAGCTGCACGCGTGGTACGTACCTGAAATTCTCAACCCTTGAAATTCTCAACCCTTGGGGTCAGGGTGGTCCAGCAGGTCACGCGTTCTCACGAATGCAAGTGACTGCATATGTCCACTATCTCTGTTTCGTGACCTGCTAGATCGTACGGTCTTCCTGATAGCGCAACTGACTAACGGAGCTTTTTTCTCCAGGAGATGCCGCGAGATAGACGCTGGGCACTCGGGCTGGCCTTACTGGCCCTTGTCGTGGTGCTCTGGGTTGTCTCCGGGTTCATTATCAACCTGCTAAGCTCGGACTACAACAAGCCCTACTTCATCACCTACCTGAACACGGGTTTGATGGTCGTGTACCTGCCTGGCGCGCTGGGCTCGCGGGAGAACCCCAAGCGTGCCACGGCAACGCGCTTCTCTGTGCGCCAGACCGCAACGTTGAGCTTCCAGTTTTTCGTGCTGTGGTTCACATCCAACCTGCTCAACAACGCCAGCTACGTGTACACCACGGTGCAGTCGGCAACGATTCTGGCCTCTACATCGTCGTTCTTCACGTTGTTTCTGGGCGCGTGGTGGGGCGTCGAAAAAGTGACACTGAACCGCATCGTCCCCCTGCTCGCGTCCATCATCGGCGTCGTCCTCGTGGCCAACCAGGATGAGCGCCAGAGCTCCTCCCCTCCCACGGCGCTGTGGGGAAACCTGATGGCTCTGGGCTCGGCTCTACTCTATGGCACCTACACTACGTTGCTGAAATACAAAGTGGGGAACGAAAGCAACCTGAACACCAAAATGTTCTTTGGCTTCGTCGGCCTCTTTGATCTTGTACTTTTATGGCCCATGTTACTGGTCCTGCATGCGACTGGTCTTGAGGAGTTCGCATTCCCACCAACCCGGCGTGACTGGATCTTACTTGGCATTAATGGATTGGCTATCCTCATTGCAGACTTTTCGTGGGTCCTGGCCATGCTACTAACCAGCCCGCTAGTAGTCACGGTCGGTCTTTGTGCCACCATCCCTCTTAGCATGCTCGGCGAGATGCTTTTGTATGGCAGGGTGGCGTCGCTGCCGTACTTTGTTGGTGCCGCGCTCGTATTGTGGTCTTTTGCTGCCGTTAACAAAGGCGAAGAGGAGGACTATCTGCAAACCGAACGCCTGCCAGGCGAGGCCCAGCCGCTGTCTCCAACTCCGACACTGCCTCCCCAGTTGGAAGCCTCGGGTGCCTAGTTGGAGGAGCGCCGGCGTTTGGTGAAAAGCCAGCCAAAGCTAAAAAAAATTTTGGCCATGTTGCGAGCCATTTGTTTATTTATTCCTAGCATGTCGCATAAGAAATCAAGGTGAATGATCTATATTTATAGGACTCTCAAGACAGATGCGTATTGGATGTGCATTTGCGAAGAGCGGAGGGCCTCAAGAGGGTCCACTTAGCCGCTATTCACCTGGTTAGCAAACAAGTTTACCATGGTGGACAACGGCTCGCGTGCGTATAGACCTCCAGCCAGAGGGACCTCGGCCGCACCGATATCCATCTTCGGTTTCGAAGTCGTGGGACCAAAGTCCAGAAACGAGATACCATCCCGTAGCGCAATGGCAATGGTCTCCTGCATCATCACAAAGTATGCTTTATATGCCCGGGCACTTTCATGGTCCAAGCCTTGGATGTCAGAGGTGATAGTATCACCTAAAATAAATAACACAGCGGAGGCAATGACCTTTCCGTCCACCTTCAAAAGGAGCAATTTGCGGAATCCGTTGGCGTTGTTCTCCGCCGATCCCAGCGACATCAGAAACTCCACAGTGGGTTCAGCCAGCACAGCTGTGTGGCCATCGGATGTCCGCTTATCGGCAATTTTATGCCACAGGTCAATCGCAATCTCGCAATTTTCGCGCGAAAAATCAGTGGTCTCAACAACTTCACCATTTGCGGCCTTGAAAGCCGCACCCTGATTCCGGTACTTGATAGTCTTCAGGTATTCCGGCATTGTTTGACCGCGGTGGGCGCGGAGATCAATAACATGGGATGGAGGAACTGCGGTTCGCAGCCAGCCAGCAGGCTTGAACATGTTCTCCATGCCATTGTGGGCGTACACAGGGTCCAACAGCAGACTACATCTATCAGCACACGGGAGAGAATCATTCCACCTCGAAATCGCCCGCAATATGGCAACCGCTCTAGCGTTGGGCTTTTTAGTGGGCGCAGTGTAAAAGGTGGTTTGTCGGAATGGCCAGTGCGTGGCCAGTAGACCAAACCGCACGCTCAAAAGTTTCAGGTACGATTTTGGCCCCAAGAACCGTCGAATCAAGTCGCCAAACTTGCCTTGAATGGGCGAGCTCAAATCAAAGTTGTCAATATACGTAATGAGCACAAGCGCTTCACTGGCGATGAGTGTCGACCGGAACTCAAGATCGTGCTGTATCTGTTCTGGAGTGAGTTCGCCGCCGCCTGACACCGGGAAAGACATGTTCAGCTTGCTCTGACGGTTCGACTTTTGGGCTTTCTTCTTTTCCTTGTTCTGCAGACGTTTCAGTGCATTCTTCGACAATTTCTCAGTACCCGTGGTGGTCTCTTTTCCTTCGGCCACGGTCACGCTACTAGTCTCCCCATGGCCCATTATATCCGTACTCTTGAAGATTGAGTTATTATCCAGAGTAGACCACGCACGAATCTGTTCGTACTGGCGATCTTGCTCACGGTTGCGCACATCCGCATCAAAGACCCGGAGAACTTTGCAGCGAAAGTTGCTCATAGGGGATTTGACGTAGGCAATGAGCAGATCAAGAGCTTCCTTGCCAGACGGCGCCCCAGGAATCATAAGCTTATCGTAGTTATCGATCAGTTCCGCCCATGCGCCAAGCTGGGCAGGCGTGAGCTTGGTCAGATCGTATTCCTGCACTTGCAGTCGCGTTTTCGGTCGATGGATAAAAGCCGCACCCGCAAAAAAGCAAACAACATTGATAATTATACCGGCCAGAGCCAGAATTGGGTTGGCGATATAGATATCAAACATCAGAGCGTTGGAGGTGGCTGCTCTTGCGGCCTGTACCAACGACATGATCAACCACACCAAGCACAGGATGATGCCAACCAGAAGCAACATAAGATAGTATTGAACCATTGTAATCATGGTTTGCGAAAGACGGTTGCGAACGTTCACACCCATGGCCAGGCCAGCGCCCAAGAACCCAGCGCATGACAACGCGATCGCAAAATGGGGATAGATAAGCACAAATCGCAGATTGGTGTATACATGATGATGATGAGGGTGATGTATTGGCCTTCCATCTGTTTTGCCGGTCGCAAAGTCCATGAGCCGCGACATATTGAGTAGGATGCATAGAGTTGTAACCAAGAATTGCAGTATCGACCCCGCCAGCATAATACACTGAGAGAGCATGAATATGGGCCACCACATGTAGATGGTGATGAGAAAAGTGAAGACCACGCAGGCTGCCATGGCCAAGCTGCCAATGATCTCCAAGCCGATTCCGGTGGTGTAGTACTGATCCTCCGTCCGATTGATGAAAAATGCCGACTGCGTAACAAAAGTGATGATGGTCGATACCATGGCGAACAGGTTGAAAACAAGAATATTAACATAGACGGCCCGTCTCAGTAGGCTCGGCGGTGGGAGTTCCGCCTCTTTTGTTTTGTTTCCCTTCTCACTATCGCGGTTTTCCTGGCCATTTTTGCCCTTGTTGCCGTCTTTCCTTTCTTTGCTAGACCTGAGCTCAGCAGTAGCGGCCTTAACCCTCCGCGTCCATTGAATGTGGTCCACCGTTAACAAGAGAATCGTCAATAGAGTAATTATGATATTGGTCACAGTGATGCCGCCCCACGCAGCGCTAGTGCCACCGGAGACTTCGTCAGAATAGACAATGTATAACACCAGGTTCACGATTTTAATGATCAGAAGGTAGAGACCGAAAAAGAGCATACAGTAGTACACTACACGTTTGGCGGAATTGTTAGTTTGTAAAAGCTCCTTGACACGCTGGTAATAGTGTCGTAATTTGGCCACTGTGCCATGTGCCCGCGCTGGGGGCACCGTGTAGCTGTCGTCGTCCTGCATTGCTGAATGAATGCCACCAGAGACGCTAGAATTGAACAGACTGACTAGGTACAAATGACACCAGGGCAGTCGGCGAGACCACGCAGCTTCCTCGCGAATTTAATTGCGAATGCCGGCGAGTATAAAAATTGTCGCAGGGCTGCGTCCGAAAGTTGAGGGGGTGTTTAGGGCGGTGTTGGCCGTCAGGTGCGCGAGCGGGGGAAAAAATGTCACGCGCGCCAGAAGCGTTACGAGATCGGATGTCCGGTAGAACCGTTGCCAACCGACAGAAGAGAAGCCGATTCTCGCAGCGGCGCCAAGCGTTATGGGAGTAGGACAAAATTTGAGGAGATTAGTATGTTCCCCACGGTCAATTTTGGAGCCGCAGTCCCGTAGAGGGTTGGGTCTAAGGTGCTTCGCAATATGTGTCTGTAGGGCAACCAGCTGATTATGTAGCCGTGCATCACTATATGCTCAAGGCGCAGCCTGCTACACGTGAAGGCAGAAAACGCCTCCTGCAAGGGCACCGCCACCACGACTCAGCGGCCTACGTATGCAGTCATGCGTCATTCACGGGCCAGCCCTGGGCCCCTGCTCCCCCACCCGCTCCCAGGCCCCGAAAGGGCACGTATGGGATGCCCTACAAATTGTGGCATGACATATGGCTACATGTGAATTCAAGCTAGCCAGCTTCGTCCTGCTCGCGGACATGGCCGTACTCACGTTGAGTTAAGGTTCCTTCGGCAGCTCGGCGGCCCGACACTGCCAGGGCAACCGTTGGCATCGTCCACGAGCTTGACTGACAAAGCGCCGCCCCAGGCTGTCAACTGACGCGCCAACGGTCTTACATGACCTAATGCAAGAATAGCTGCACTACGGTCATGCATAGGCTTACGCCTCCACATTGACGTGGAGATGATGCGTCGTGCAGCATTTGGAGGTCAGCCAGCCAGCATCGGCGTTCGGTTGCGCAAGCAAGCCAAGCCGAATCCCACATGGCAAGAAGCAAGGAATCACAGGCTCTAAAAATTTACTGGCATGTTCGCTATATACATTCCTCCAAAGAGGTCGACTGCCTGCAATTTGTCACAGCTCCTCCAGCGGGATTTTTCTCAACCAGTGGTAGTGCCGCACGACACGGCCAGTGTTGCCGCCAGGAGGCGGACAGCCCCCCGCATCCCAGTTCTGGGAGAGCAGGCCGACGATCCTTACCTAGTGCCTGCACCCAGCTTGCTACAGGTTTGCTGGTCCCAATATCACAAGTAGCACAATTTGTGGAGGGCCATTGACATGATTTTTCCGCTTGACGGACCAGCGACGATATCACGCTCGCCCTCAGAACCCGCCCTCGCTGCCATGGTAACAGAATGCCTTTTGATGCATGCCCCCAGCTAGTCTTGAGAGCCCCACTGAAGGACGTCGAGCCAGGGGGATCCTGCGCTGGGTTAGGACCCTGCAGTGCTGACAACAAGCGGACCCAGCTTTCAAGTTGTGACATCATAGGCACGGCGCAATGCGAGTCGTAGGTGTATAGCGAAGTCAAAGGGTCATATTGGGTCCTGCCAGACTTGATTTTCTTGATGGAATCGAGCTACCGGTGTGTCACGCAATGCCGGGCATAATACATGCAGCTCGGCGGGCCCGCACCTCCCGTTTTCAGTTGCCTAGGCACCACAAGGCTTAGACTGTAAAGGGCTAGGGCCAACATCATCACACGCGGGTCTATGTTCGGGCATGCTCAGTTGCTGGGCCACAAGCCTTTACGTAGGAAGTGGAAGTGCAAGAACAATTATCGGGAGGAAGGCACTAGCACTATCACGGAGTGAGAATTTTGCCTTACACGCCTCCTGCTTATTGTCAGGGTTTTACACACATAGTATATGAAGGGTGGAATCGAGTTTACGTCGACGAAATCTAGCAAAGTTCCGGTAGTAATTCTCGAGTAAGCGCACCTCGCATTGTGCGGGGTGCCACTCAACAGGTCAGGCCAACAGTCTTAGATTTCGTCCAGTTCCTCAGACGAGACATTGTCACCACGCTGGAAAAACGGCTTCTGGATCGTCTCATAGTACGGGGCCTTGGAGTTTCTGGCGGGCTTGCGCTCGTTGACCTTTCGGAAGTAATTCGAGTAGACATTGCCGTCGTAGTTGCCGATGGGCGCATTGACAAAGTAGTCACTAAGACCAAACCCGTCTGTTATGCCAATGGCTTGATCACGAACCAACGAACAGTACTTCGTCACCTGTGTAGTGATGCTGGCGAGGTCCTCAGGCGCGAGCACGCCGTAACGAAGGAAGCTGGCCGCCTCCTTCTCAATGGCCCATGCGGCAAAGAGACGCGCCAGCCTACCGAGCACGTCCTGCAGTCTAGAATCTGCTTTCTCGCGGCGTTCGTAAAGCGAGCGAACTTGGAAAGCGCGCGTGTGCAGACGGGCAATGTTAAACCTATCACTCGACAAAGTCTCAAATGCTTTGGTGTCGGCCACTCCCTGCTCGCGGAGCTCCAAGAAACGCTTCGTGGTCGAAATAACAGCTTGAGCAGCAACCGAGGCCCAAGCCTTGATGGCCACCTCAGGGTCGGTAGGGTCCTGTTTGCCCACCTTATACGAAGCCAGCTGTTCGTGGTCGTTCAAATACGCGGTGAATCCGGTCGCAGGTTTACCCTTGAGAATTGCCTGACCCTGCTGGATGAGGGCGCGACCAGCACTAAGGCACAACACATTGTTGTCGCCTTCCCAGGTACAGTTCACGACCCAATCATTAAAGCCCTGACCGAATCCATTGTAACCCGAATATCCGAGACCACCGCATGCCTGACGACACTCATCAATGGTGTCGGCACAGGCCCAAGTTGAGAACGCCTTGAGACCAGCCGAGAGACCAAAGAGCTCCTTGAGGCGGCCGACCAGGTTTGTCAGTTGAGCCTTATCTTGAGGATTAACCGACTTTTGCTCCTTGTCCACCTGATCGAAAAGACCATACAACTGAGTTGAGGCTGCTTCGATAGCGACAGCCTGGGCCAACAGAGGCATCAACCGACGCTGATGATAAACATAATCCAACAACTTGGTCTCAGGTTTTCCCTCTTCATTAGAAAACTGGCGCCTAACAGCAGCGTAACGGATGGCAATGACCAGAAAACGGCGCGCCCAGACCCATGAATCGTAGGCCATAGACACACGCCCATTGATCAAAGCGCCGTATGCCAACTGGGCCAGCGGAGGCATGTGGACTTCGCCAGTCGGCGTGACCTCGCAATAGCGCATCATCATGTTGGTGCGAGGAATACGTACACTCGAGAACTGAATCCAGCCATTGTCGATGCCGTCACGGCCCATTTTCTTACCAATGTCACCCAGCGAGATTCCAGGGAGCACTGTGTGGTCATCGGTGGAGCGCAACTGCACAACAAACACGTTCACGCCGTAGTCTTTGCCGTCAACAATGAGGCGCGCGTACACAGCGGTATGGTTGGCCGAGTGGGCCGCGCCGCCAATCCACCACTTGGTAGCCGTCTCGACAGGCGTGTTGATGATGAACTCCTGGGAAGACTTGTCGTACGTGGCCGTAGTCTCGACACCGCCAACATTGGAGCCATGGCCCAGCTCCGTCATGGCGAAGCAGCCGTAGAAGCGCTTCAATGAGAGCAGGCCACGAGACTTCCAGTACTCGTACTGCTTGTCAGTACCGTTACCACGCACAGCCGACATGAACAGGCCAAAGTGGACTCCCAGCCGCGTTTGCACACTCGGATGCACGAGGCCAAAGGGCGACAAGTAGCGGCGAGGCGTCGCCGTCTCCAGGCCAAGCTCCTGCAGATAGCCGTGCACGCGGGAAAGTACAGCAAAAGTGCGCTCACGCAGCTCTTCGTATGACAGGTCATAAAAGTCGACGGTGGTCAGTTCCGGGTCGCGCTCAATGCGCGCCAAAAGCGCTTCATTGAGCTCGGTATTCTCTTTCCCGCCATTAAAATAATACGTTAGCTCGCGCACGGGGAAGCTGGTTTTGGCGCGCTCGCCGGCCATAGCCACCGGCGGCTCCGTAAACGTGTTATAGCTCTTGCCGTCGATGACGACGTTGGAAGTTGGGTTCTGCTCAACCATTGCGCAGGACCTTTAAACTATAGAAGACTCTCTGTGGGTGGGCCCGATGCGATTTATACGTAAAATGCGGGGGTGGCCCCTCTCCTGGAGCCCCGGACGGAAATCTGGCGGCATGGGCAAGGGCTCATCGGTGCTTTGTGTCCAGGCTCGGCGCAAATGGCCGCATCGGCAGCAACGACATTTATAGCGTGGGGTCTCGGCAAAACCTCTGTTTACGACAAGGCTATATGTTTACCGTCTTGGGCACGAAGTTAGATGCCCATTGCCTCTTCTTGGGGTCACTCTTGCGAAGCGGGCTTCTCTAACATTAGCACCTCGTCGGCCCTATGCGCTTGCCCTACCCTACCCTCGGGGCCCACCCTGCAGCCAGCCAGTCTTAGCCGAGGAGTTTAGCTTTGTGGGGTAAAGCGGACGGCAAGGGGGTGACTACGGAGCGCTGGGTCCACCCGTGCGCGGGCCGCTTGACTCTAGCTTTGTAGTCTTGCCTCAAACTGCTTCAAGTATAAGCCTAGGCTCTTAGTTCATCAATTCCTACATTTCTGGCGCATTACGCACCTGGCATTACGCACCTCGAACTTTTAAGAATTTCCCTATCGGGGGACCTTTCTTTGGCCGGGGGACCTATCGGTCAGCATGGATCGTCGCCCGACAAGGGATCGTCCCCCGATCCATGCAATATCCGGGCCGGCCAAGATCCTACTAGTTAACGGCCGCTAATGGCAAGGCGTGGAAACATGGAACAATTTACAAATTTGTGATGGTACTGCCCATTTATTTTTCCGGTGCCAAGTACACCACCACCACCGCCTCCAATGAAGGCGTGGCCATGAGCCATCTATCATATCACGCCTCAAGGTATGCATAGTTTAAAGGTGCTATACTGTTTAGGTTACTGTTTCACACAGATCAAAGCTTGTATATTGCCAATATGCCGGTCTCCTTAGCATACGTTTGATGTCAGGCTTCACAGTTTTGTATGTCTTCGCTGTTGACTCGCCTGGCTAGTGGCATGAGTGTGACATGTTTGACCCTTTTCGAATTTGTACTTGATGGCGACCTTTTTTTGTGTTGTGCTTTGGTTAGCTGTATTTTTCATGGAACTCTGAGCCCCTTAGCTGTGAATTTCTGTCTGAAAATATTGTAAATGTTACAATGTACAGGGTCTGAGTTGTCACATCGACAAGTCACCCTCGCGTGACGTATGAACCAAAACCTGTGCACGCTAATTAGGTCACCAAGGAGCCTCGACACGAAATAGTCAAAATAGCAAAGTTGACGCATATATACAAATATTTAAGGAATGCTATTTATTGAGCAAACTAATGTACGACCTATTCGTGATGGCCGTCTTGTGCTGGCTGATCCGTTTCTCAAAGCCAGGCGTTTTGCCGTCGATGGCCGCCAAGATCTCCTCGGACAGTCGCACAGAAAATGCCTTGGATTGACGACGGTCTGACGCCTCGAGAATCCAATCCCAAGCCTGGCGCAGGCGTTGGCGGCGTGTGAGTGGCCGCGGCACCAGCTCTGACCGGGCACCTCCATCAGAGAACCGCGTGAGGCGTACTAATGGACCCATGTCCTCCAAGACCTGCTTGAGCTGACCAACCGGATCTTTGCGCGTTCGCAGGTAAACAAGATAAAGAGCCTCACCAAGGTAACGCCGAGCCCGGGCTTTTTTTCCGTGACGCATGATCACGGATGCCAGATATTCAATGTCCTCGTCGAACATAGCCGGTACCGCCTTTCCCTTGAGCATCTCGAATTGAGCCACCTGGGCAGACGAGGGCTTAAACGCGTCGCTCGAAACTTTATCCTTCAAAATGTTATACTGGTCAATCTCTTCGGGAGCCAGTACCTTGGAAGGCTCGTAAGCCGCACCATCTGGTTTGAGTTCTTCGCGTGCCTGCTGGAGGGCTTCGAGCCACGCTTCGCCCTGCTTGTCGGCCTCCGCGCGAGAGCTTGGTGTGCTATCGAGCGTCACCAGATATTCAGCAAGTCCTTCAAAGCTGTCGGGAAGTGATTTTTGGAATAGCGATTTGGGCTTTCTGGGCGAGACTGCCTCGGCGCCGGCGTTATACGCAGCAAGAGGGCCGGTGCTCCCTGTTTCCCTGGGTGTTTTGTCGCCACCCGCGCTGGAGCTGGAGTAGGGCCTAGGAAAGCGGGCCACTACTGACCATCCAGGCCCCCTGGCCAAGTGCAAAGCACTACGCATCGAGAATTGTCAAGAGTGCGACAGTATGAACTGGGGTTGACAGAGTGCACAAAACTCGCTTCCCTCGT
This sequence comes from Wickerhamiella qilinensis, assembly GCA_030556915.1. Lineage (NCBI taxonomy): Eukaryota > Fungi > Ascomycota > Dipodascomycetes > Dipodascales > Trichomonascaceae > Wickerhamiella > Wickerhamiella qilinensis. The sequence goes on from JAKTUW010000002.1 coordinate 149,255, forward strand.
GCTTAGTCACAATTTTTCACTGGGAACGTGAGTGGGTGGGCGTTGTGCTTGGCGGTACTTCCGACTTGGTTGGCGGGCAAACTTCGTTCTTTTTGCTTGCGCGTGTAAAGCAGATGACATTCTCTATGCTGGCAGGCCGAGCATGCAGTCGCGTGTGGTTGCGTCGAGCCTCTATGGATTCATCGCAGGCTCGCAAAATTCTGGATGAGGGGTTCCAGCGCCTCGAGGATTCTAGGTCCGAGAAATCCGAAAAAGCTCGGGATGAGCTGGTGGAGGCCGGAAGGGTCCTCGGCGTGCCCGCGGAATACGTGCGGCAGGTATATGATAGCGTGAAAGTGGGCAAAACTAGCGCAAGTGGGGCTGCGGCAAGTTCAAGTGCCGAATCGGCCGCACGGGACAGTGCCAACGAAGTGAAGCGCGATCTCAAGGCCCTGGAGTTCGATCAAGATAATATAGAAGACAAGCCTTTTGAGTGGGATGATGTCCCGTCCATGGGTCATCTCCAGATCCACGAGCATAGGCTGCAGCGACATCTCGTTCGCGCAGCAGCGTGGGAGCTGCCGCAGCTGGCGCGCTATCGCAGCGAGTACCGCAAGCCGGCTCCGAAAGAGAACCTCCAGTTCAAGTATTACACGTTCCTGAACGAGGAGCACCCTGCAGCCCGTAAAGTTGTGCTCACGTTCTCCCCGGCCAGCACAGGACTGTCGGGTCCGGCTCTTCACAAGCTCAAGCTTCTTGCTGGCCGCCGCTACGACACGGTACGCGACAAGGTCTGCATCGCTTCGCAGCGGTTTTCTGAGCAGGCACAGAACAAGCGCTACCTCGGACATGTGTATGCCAAGCTCGTCCAAGCGGCCCAAGATACCAGCGACGACTTTGCCGATGTGCCATTGGACCCACGGCCGTCCCTAGCCCGGGACGCACGGCGGCGGTCTCGTTACCCAAATCATACCTTCCCTAAAGAGTGGGAGCGGCCAGACTTGGCCCCCATAGGTAAGAGCGACATATTTACCGAGCTGCACCGGCTCCCCAAGACATGATCATAGCATGCGCCTTGGGCGATGCGCTCCACCGCCCATGTACATATTCAGAACCTCTGCGTCCGATCGTGTTTATCATTATATACTCTCTATTGTGCTTGCCAGTTTTGTCTTCATGCATCCAATACCCTAGGAACGTCGCTGTTTTCTTTTTCGAGCTCGGTGCCTATCCCGAGCTCAGGCGCCGCGCCGGTGTCGGCCACGTCGAGTGCCGCCGCTCCAGCACCGTGGGCCGTGGTTTGAACGGGAGACGCCAGCATACCCTCAAACTCCTCAACTTCGACGTCTGGCTCCGTGTCATCAAGCCAGTCGATCGTGTCCAATTGTACGCCGTTCTTGCTCACGCCGTCCAAGAGCCCAATCAGCTCGCCGTCTTCTGTTTCGGTTGGCGACGCTCGCGCTGCCCGCAGCACCGCGTATAGATATTTGCGAAGCTCGCCACGCGCATATTGACGTTCGGGTGCTCGGGATAGCTCGGCCAGCCGCTGAGCTGTGCAGGGCGCGTGTTTCAAGGCGCGCAGGTCCTTCTCCAGCTCGGCTAGCATAGAATCCTGCGAGAGTTGTGACGCAGTGAGCGGATCTTCGAATTGGACAATGGGAGTAAACTTTTCAGCAACATTGCGCGCCACGGCCCCGAGAATGTCCTCGCGCAGCGCCGGCCAGTCGTCGACTATGCCCTCTTGAGCGGCTTTCTGTAGCATGACTGCCTGCCCCAGGGGTGGTGGACAGGGCTGAGTCACGCGACAATCAAGATGGGGATATCAAACAGTCAAGTTCGCATGGGGCGTCACGTCACCATGCAGGTAGCCATTATCTTCTATGAAGCGAGCAATTTTGACAATATCAAAAGCAATAACCCATGAATTCTAAATATCCCTAAGATCCGGGTAAATGAGAGATTCTCATCTATTCGCTCTCGTCCAGAAACTCCTCAGTCACCCGGATAAACTCTTTGGGATTCTCCGAAATCACCCAGTGTCCTGATTTTACGTCTCGCACGGTGAAACGTGGAAATAACTCTCCCATTAATGGAAGCTGCTCATCAGGAACAAATGGTGAGTCAGTCCCGCGAATAAGTAAAGTAGGGCCGGAAAATCTGTACTCGGACGGATGAAAGTCGAACTCAGATACATGGTCGAGAGCGGTTCCTAGCGTGTCTAGAGGGATGCGCGGCTTGTAGGCATCGCCATCTTTTTTGAAATTGGACAGCAGAAACTGTTGAATTGCCGGACTCTTCTCGTATTTGTCCATGATAGCAAAAGCTTCCTTCTGGCTGCTCACATGAGCGCGGGCAATCTCTTTCATCCCTTGTACGTATTTGGGAAACTCCGAGCTCAGCCTCCCGCTCACTGGGCCATTATCCACAGATATAAGCTTAGAAACTAGGTCTGGACGACGCAAAGCCACAGCCATAGCTGTCCGGGCGCCCATGGAGTGCCCGATTAAAATTGGCTTCTCGATATTATGTTGTTCGATAAATCTTTCAACGTCTGCGGCCATGGCGACGTAGTCGTGCCTCGCAATGTGCGGCGACTCACCGTGGTTTCGTAAATCCAAGCCATACACATCCTTGCTCAAATCGCGTGCGATTACTTTTGATACTGTGCGATTGTTGGCACGGGCTCCAAACAAACCATGTAGGAACACGATCGGTGCAGTTGTCGCAGGCTTTCGAGGGCTCCAAATCTCGTACGCAAGCTCCACAGTCTCTGGTGTGCTCTTCTGAGCATATTGCCGTGAAAGAGAGATCTTAGGACTGACAGGTACAGCGAGCAGCTTTAGACCAACTCTTGCACCTCCTTTGAACATTGATTCTGATATTCCTAGCGACTAGATCTCCTTTGGTCAGTGAACTGCCACCGTACGAAGCTTTTGTGGTCACGAAAGTAACTTAGCGCACGTGATCAGAGATGGAACGCCCAGCAGGTTGTTCTGTACCATAACGGCAGAAGCCGACAATGCTTGTTCAGTGGTCCGGCATATTAGAGATTCTTTGAGGGCAAAGTAAGCCAAGTGGAAGTGCGAGGAGTCTGATCAATATAAAGAAGAGATACAGGCCACATACTTCAATTAAGGACTGGGAGATGTGGGGCTCCCTTTCAAGGCTTGAATTGATGCTACTGATAGTCTCGCTCGTTACAAAGGTTCAAAAAGTCTCCCTCGGTCCATGCGAGCGAATGGGACATAAGGTGAGATGTATGAAGCTTGGCGAGAGGTGAGCTCACGAAACCACTAGGTATGGTGCAAGTGGCCCATGACTGTGCTGGGCAGGGCTCTGTCCTGGCAACAATCAATTTCCCGCAAAACTCCCTGAAATGGCGTCAGCACAGGAATGCATGGTTGCCTCCTGCTCAAGCGCGCTGCCACCGCCACAGTCCAATGGAATCTTAAAGGGGTGACTGCCGTAGTTGCCCCGCACAATAGACCGTCGTGCCCTGATAACACGAGCCCGAGTCGGAGTCGCAAAAAGCCTCGCCCAGATCTATGCAGAAGCGGTTAATGCAGCACATCAGTTGAGTATGCGTTTCTGAACCGGCAGCAGGGTGGCACTTCTGGGATGATCGGCACTGGCACCCCCAGATTGGGTAGGCGGCGTCCAGCCAGCTAAGCGATTGAATCAATCACTATAGCAAAAGCGGAAACAGCAAGCGAAGTGGTAATAAACGAGCGCCGTAGTTAGCCTAAAGTTAAGTGCTATTAGGATAACTCATTGTGCCCAAATTTCAGCTGAGATATCAGCAGCACTGAGCACGCCTTCACGTCAACTTCTTGGTCTGGTCGCATGGCGGCTTCTGCAAGGTTCTGCAAGGTCCAGCCGAATTTTTCCACACGTGACTTGTCGTTATGGTTGCAGATGAGACTTCTGCAACAAGACCTTCAAAAAAGGGACGAATTAACTGACATTCGGAACATGAAATAGGATAGAGTACTGATGAAAGGTAAGACTGATCTATACAATTGTATACAGTGTCTAGTTTCATCAGCTCGGTCCATGCAAGTTTGGAGGTCATGCACCTAATCACGCACCTCCTGCGGCACCTTGCAGGCAGGCCCAACACAGGCATTCAGAGGTACCACCTACATATATATGCCCCAGTTGGCACCTCCGAGGATCACACGGCTCGATTATTGACGGTGCCATGAAGCCTCGCTCTGACATATCTAGCCCGTCTATATCGGACCATGAAAAGGGCTACGGGCACGCGGATTCGACCTATTACCAGGAGGGCGAGCCGCAGACTGCTACGCATGATGAGCAATCCAGCACTTTCAAGCGGTTTATCTACGGTTTCAAGCCTGTGCCTATTCCTGACCAGGATGCGGGATTGTCACGTCAGGAGCGGGCCATTCGCGCCACTGCGTCTGTGCCGTTGAAGAGGAAATTACGGAATCGCCATATCCAGATGATTGCGATTGGCGGCTCTATTGGTGCTGGTCTGTTCGTATCGAGCGGCAACTCCTTAAAAAATGGTGGCCCTGCGGGTATGGTCATTGGTTATTTCCTGGTTGGCGTGCTATTGTTCTGCACAATGATTGCTTTGGGTGAGATGGGAGTCAGATACCCTGTTAATGGAGTGTTTTCCGCGTATACCTCGCGTTTCATTGATTACAGCTGGGGGTTTGGAGTCGGTTGGATCTATGCCTTGGCATGGTTGTTGTCCATGCCTACAGAACTGAATGCGGCTGCAGTTACAATAAACTTCTGGAAGGATGACAATAATGGTGCGGTCAACGTCAACAAAGCGGCCTGGGTCTCTCTCTTCTTCTCTGTCATTGTCTTGATCAATGTGTTCGGCGTACGTGGGTATGGCGAGGCAGAAGTGTTCTTTTCAAGCATCAAAGTTTTGGCCGTTCTTGGATTCATCATCTTTGGCATCGTTATCACTGCAGGAGGTGGTCCTGATCATGTTTACAGAGGCGGCCATCTGTGGCACGTTCCCGGAGCGTTCGCCAATGGTCCAAAGGGTGTATTCCAAGTGTTTGTATCTGCGTCATACGCATTTACTGGTACAGAATTTGCAGGTCTTGCAGCTGCAGAGGTGGATAAACCTCACCGTGCTCTACCCCGCGCAGTCCGTCAGGTGTTCTTCCGTATCATTCTGTTTTACCTGGTATCCATTGTGATAATTGGTTGTTTGGTACCCTACGATAATAAAAATCTTGGCGTTACTGCTGATGGCTCTGCTTCACCCTTTGTTATCGCTATTCGCCAGGCGGGAGTGAGTGGCCTACCCAGTGTTATGAACACTGTTATCATTTTGGCCGTGCTGTCTGTGGGCAACTCTGCTGTGTACGGAAGTACGCGGACTGTGGTATCGCTTGCTGCCCAAGGCCATGCTCCTAGGTTTTTCCTTTACATTGATCGAGAGGGCCGGCCTATCGCTGCCTTGGCTCTTTCTCTCAGCTTGGGTCTTTTGGGCTTTATTGCTGCTAGTAAGCATTATGCCGAAGCCTTCAACTGGCTGTCCAACACAGGTGGCTATGGAGGACTGTTAACGTGGATGTCCATCTGTGGAGCGCACATACGTAATCGTTTGGCTATGAAGAAGCAAGGCGTGCCCCTTGATGAACTGCAGTACAGAGCGCCGCTTGGAATTTGGGGCTCCATTATAGGTCTGGTTCTTGGCTTCCTTATTCTGGGACTGAATGTATGGGTTTCTTTGTTCCCGCTTGGCTCTAAGAAGGCCTCGGTTAAAGGCTTTTTCGAGGTCTGGCTATCTTTTTGCATTCTCATTGTTTTGTTCTTTTTCCACAAACTATGGTTCCGCGATTCCATTGTGCCCCTTCAGGACATTGATCTTACCACAGGTGTGCGGTCTACCAATCGGGAAGAGCTGCTTGCCGATATTGCTGAAGAAAAGGCGTACATGGCTTCAAAGCCCCTTTATTATCGTGTCTATCGCTATTGGTGCTAATGGTTACTGGGCTATTTATTCGTGGAAGCGTCAGCACATGTATAAATACTACTTTTCTAGGGCAGCTCCAGAAATGGGCCAGTCCGATGCTCTCCCGACCACACCTAGATCATTACCAAGTAGTGTACAGCAGTCAATACTCATTAAAACTAACTATAAATCCACTTCATTACACAATGGTCATTAAACAGCCCTAAATCTCATAGCAAAGCCACACCAGCCGCGGCAATGGCACCGAAAGCAACCGCAAGCTGAGGGGCACCGTTGACTGGTGCAACGCCAGTAGAGCTAGCGCTGGGCGAAGCAGACCCCTCAGGCTTGGAGGAACTCCCAGGCTCAGCAGAACCTTCGGGCTTAGCGGAACCCTCGGGTTTCGCAGACTCCTCGGGCTTTGCAGACCCTTCCGGCTTCGTGGAACCCTGAGACTTGACAGACTCCTCGGGTTTAGCAGTGCCCTCAGGCGCCGCGGAGCTCTCCGGAGTCGGGGCAGCGGAATGATCCGGGGCCGAAGTAGCTGAGGCCGTCGTGGCCGCAGGAGCTGAGCTGGGGGCAGCAGTTTCAGCAGGACCAGCGCTCGAGGTGGCTGGAGCTGCTGAGGAGTCCGGGCCAGCAGGAGTCGAGGGAGCGGCTGCGTTCTCAAAAGGGCATCCAGTGGTCATGTGGACGAGACCAGCAAAGTAGGTAGCAGGGCGACCAGTGAGAACAGAAATAAAGTGCTCAGGATTGCTCACCAGATCAGATTGGTCAAAGTCAGGCATCATGGAAAGCAAGCAGCGATAGCTGGCCGGAACTTCGGTATACCAAGGGTACGTGCTGAAGTCAATGTCTTGGGCGGAAGCGCCAGCGACAAGTGCAACAAGGGCCACAACAACGTTCTGCATTGGATATTTTCAAACAAGGGCTGATATTCAAATCACCTAACGAGGACTGCTTTTATAGTCGGTGCTGAAGCCGCAGACCCTGGCATATGCGGGATGCAAGATGCGCCAAGAGTGCATGGGTACGCGCTGAAAACATACCAAAGGAGAATATCGCCGGGGCTCCCGAAACGAGGGGAGCGCATTTCTCAGATGTAGAGCCTTTGGTGCTCGCTTAACCGATCGGGAGCTTGCGGCTGGCGTTGGCTTGCTCGCCTTTGTAACACCTGCCACGAAGATCGAGACCTTGCTGAAAAAAAGGCGGTTCAGTTTGACAGAGTTCAAGGAAAAGCTCGGTCTTAGTTTTATTGTGCCTGCTACGCGGTTGCCACTTTGGGAAGCTGAGGCACTTTCTAACTGCTGCATCGTGCAGAAAGTCCTACCAGCACCCTGGCTGCAGAGTGCATTAGATCTCTGCAGCATACCGATGCATGCAGAGAGATGATCTAGATAACTCCGAAGTGAGCCAGCACCTATGTGCTATTGGATACGTAGCGACGAGTTCAGGTAGCAGACTCTTGGACATTCAGAACTCCGTATTTTGGGTGAGTTTTTTGAAGTAGTCTCAGAAATGCGCTCTCGGCGTTTACACCTTCCTAAGTGCTCATTAAAATTGGCATAGGGCCAAGGGCAAGGGCTGCGTGCATACTCCGTCAAGCAGTATGAGGATCGTTGTTGATTCTAGGCGGACTGTGATCTCGGAAACCTAATGCGCCTCCAAGCAGAGTGTTCTGAATAATTTGACAGTACTGGTAAACCAGGTTTATTACCGGGCTACTGAAATCTAACAAGCCAAAGGGACTGCTGCTTTCGGGCCTGGCTGTCGCTGGGCCCGAGACTTGGTGGGGAATAAAGAAGTTTTCATCCAGGATAGCAATCTGCTCTAGAATCTATATCTAGATTCACAAATTCATTTTCTGTGATACGCACTACCTCAGTCGTTAACATAACTACGTAGAATCATCATTTACAAGTTTAAAGCCTGAGCTCATACGCATACAACGTGTACTACATGAGGGCAAATACAGCACCGGCTACAGCGGCCATACCAAATGATACAGCTGCCATTTCCTTATTGGCGGCGTTTGAGCTCTTTGCAGCACTCGACGCACCAGAGGACTTTGAACTTCCGGAAGAGCTGCCACCAGTGGATTTAGAATCTGCGGCTCCCGAGCCACTATTTGTCACAGTGACCGTTTCTTCCGCGACAGTCTTAGTACCGCCAGCCTTTCTGGTGAAGGGGATATCGCTAGGATCCATCTGCGTCATGACTCCAATGAAGTAGGACGGATTAGAGTAGAGAGCGCTCCAGTCAAAGTCTGGCATAAGACTGAGAAGGGTCCGATAGACAGACGGCACCATGGACACGGGGTCATAACTGCTCCACGAGGTCGTTTGACCGAGGGCAGTGCCCAGACTTGCGGCGACTGTGATGAATGAGCTCTTCATCGAGAAAAGTTGTGAGTTGGTTAAGGTTGTGAGTCTGCTTTTATAATTGACCTGGCGCGGGTGAGAGTTTCTTGGACGGACTTGCGAGTCCCGATCTTGCATATATGTGCGCATGAGCATGCAGATGCAAGATCTATATGCAGGGATGCGGGTCACCGGCAGGTCCTCCAGCGCGCTAAGCAGTTTAATTGGCGCGCAAAGCCCCTTTGGACTGTAGACACTGATCGCTGATCGTTTAGATAGATTTAACGCGAGTTGCATGACTGATCTTGGCCTGGCTCTAGCGATTCTGAGCAGGGTAGCGCCGCCTTATGACTCCATTTTGACGGTCCAAGGGTGTCAGGAGTAATATACGTGGTTGCATTGACCGAACAGATTTGGTAACATATGAACTTGAATCCAGCCGAAGGCGTAGTCATGAGGCATTTTGTCTCGACGAGCGCCCCCCTGCCCATCATATGCGAGGGAACCCTGGCAAGTCAAAGAGCTGCAGGTCGTCGTTAAAAGTCTACACGGGCATCTGATTAGACCAAGGATAGGTACAACAGTGGCGATCAATATTGTGTTGCAGGTGTATCATTGTGCGCTTATTCGAGAGACGGTTAGGGGCAAAATGGGCGAACAACATGGTGCCTACTCACCACACGGTAGCTATTAGGGTGCCAAGTCATACGTGATGACAAACTATTTCATGTATTTAGCGCGGGCATGGCTATACAGCCGGTAGAAGTGAATCTGAATCTACCCCGCGTGCAGCAACTGTTCAGGTAGCTCCGGGCATGCCGACGCACTGCAGCTGTACAGTTAGAGCCATTTAGCTACATACCAGCTCTATTGACTTCGGCGGACTAGCGACGTACTTAATGGTACGCTCGCGTGAATGCACCCAGGCTCCAAAGCGGAGACTCCTCTTTGGAGCAGCTAGCACGATATATTCGCTGGGGTCCATTTGCTTCAAATAGGGCAAAGCATACTGGTGACATAAATAGGCTATCTAGCAGGGAAGAATAAATAAGATTTTACGCAGCGGAGACTACGAAGGCATTAGAGGGGCGGTCCTCCAGCTTGGCAGCTTTGTTGCTGGGGTAACCCTGTTGCTTCCAAGCAGTGAAGCCGCCATCCATGGCATACACATTGTCTGCCTTGCTAGCAACCTGCAAGAGTTGTTCAGCAAAGAGAGTAGAGCGACGGCCGGAACGGCAGTAGAAAAGAATCGTATCTTGTTTTGGCAGTGGAGCAACCACGCCCTCCTTGATTAGCGAAAGTGGCACAAAGTGCGTTCCAGCAATATACTCGGTGCACTCGTCGGGCTCCCTAATATCAATGATTGTAGCACCTGCCTGGAGCAATTTCTGGGAAGCCTCAAGCGAAATGTGTTCAAGGCTCATATTTCTGTGTTCTTACTGCTGGCCATCTTGCTGGCGTGCGATGGCATATATATACGGGCCTAGGACGCTAGCACGCTTGGTCATATGACATGGTGAATTTCATGAAATTTTCCAGTCTCGGAGGTTAGGGCGCTGTTTGTTGCCTGTGCCAGCGGATGCTTAGAAATTCGTTGAGCTAGGGCTTGCATAGAGCTAGCGCGGGATGCGACAAACAGCCAGCTAGGCAGAGGTATACGGCAATCCTTATATCTATTTCGAGAAAATGACGGCTGCTGCCCCTAGGCGCAATGTCTCTTGAATAACGACTAGCCAGGTTTACTGACCTGCTATCTTTTGGGAAGCTGCTTTCAAATGTTGCATCATGCCACATTCTGCTGTCCCAGAGGTGCAGAGAGACCAGGGTAGGCGTTGCTCGATTCTCATCGCTGGCTATGGTGGCCCCACCATGTACCGAGCGGGGCGGGGGATCTCGGGCTCTCGCTCGCTCTGGTTCCATAGTGTGGGCTCAGCATGGACCCCAGGCAGGAACCCCTTCCCTGCTCCTAGGGACTCCTCGCCCATCACCTCGCAATAAGCAGGCGCCCAGTAGCTGGGAGCTTGCCAGCCAGCCAGCCAGCAGCCCGTAGCCCGGCCGGCGGCTCCCCTCAGCTTAGCGAGCCACCCCAGCCTCACCACCCGCTACTGCTCAACTCGCCTTGCCTGGGTCGTGTGCACAACAATGGCGACAGAGCTGCTTGAGTACCACAATGTGCTGCTGAAAAGCATTCTGACCGAGGCGATTGTCGAGGTCCAGGAGCCCACCGCCATCAATCAGCTCGTGAGCGACTTCGACAACGTCACCTACCACATCTCCACGCCGGAGGCCAAGACCCAGATCCTGCTGTCGTTGTCCATCAAGGCGTGGGACGACCTGGTGCAGTACGGCGCCGAGCAAACCTTGACGCGTGAGTACGGGCCGTACATTACCGAGACCGAGCCGGGCTACAACCTGTCGCTGCTCATTGATTTGGAGCAGCTGCCCGCCTCCGCCGAGCAGCGCTCCGAGCTGGTCGCCAACCTCTCGCTGCTGCGCCGCAACGTCATGGCTGCCCCCTTCGAGCTCGCTTTTGAGCGGTTCGACAAAATGGCCCGCGAGGCTGCCGAGGCCGGCCTCGACTACTTCAATCCGTCGTCCGCTGACGTCGAGGTCATGGCCATCGATTACCGCGACGAGGAGAGTATCTATATCCAGCCCGGCTTTGACCGCGTGACCGTCGTTTTCTCAACTGTGTTCAAGGACGAGACAGATCAGACGTTCGGCAAAGTATTCCTGCAAGAGTTCGTCGACGCGCGCAAGCGGGCCATTCAGAACGCTCCGCAGGTCCTCTTCAGCAAGGAGCCCCCGCTCGAGGTCCGACAGGCCAGCACGCGGGCCTCGGCCGTCCGTTCGAACGTCGGCTATGTCACGTTTGTGCTTTTCCCCGCCCACGTCACCAAGCAGCGCCGTGAGCGGGCCATCTCCCATATTCAGACGTTTCGCGACTACTTCCACTACCACATCAAGTCCTCCAAGGCCTACGTGCACTCGCGGATGCGCCACCGCACTGACGAGTTCCTCAAGGTGTTGAATCGAGCCAAACCTGAAAACGTCGAGCGCGAGCGTAAGACTGCCACGGGCCGGCGATTCACCCCGCGCTCGTAGAGCCATGGCGGGCCTACCTGTATGTATAAACTGCTAAGCTAAAAATATCGATGAGCAAACACTCAACTTAGCACTGAAACACAGCAAACAAGCAATTCTAGAGGTTAGCACATCAGGTTTACTTAGATCACCCTGGGTTCTAGAAGCAGCTGTCCAGTAGGCCGCTCAAACGGCCGTCCAAAGCTATAGATAGGTTCGCCACGAAGCCATGTTTCCACTACGCGGCCACGTACGGCTTTGCCATCGTAGGGACTGAGCTTGTTTTTGAAGAGCATCTTGTTTTGGTCGAAGTTCCACTCGACATCCGGGTCGAAGATGCAAAAGTCGGCGTCCTTGCCTGGTTCAAGCGTACCCTTTCGATGCGCTAATCCAATCTGCTTGGCCGTGTTCAGAGAGGTCCATTTCGAAATCGTGATCAGGTTAACGCCGTGTGTCTTGGCCACGGTCCACAGAAGAGTGAGACCCAGCCCCACACTTGCAATTCCGCCCCAGGCACCCATAAAGTCGCCCTTGTCAATGAGCTTGAGATTGGGCGTACACGGAGAGTGATCGCTCACCACAGAGGTGATTATTCCTTGGCTAAGGGCATCCCACAGCCCGTCCTGGTTGGATTTTGTGCGGATAGGGGGAGCACATTTGTAGCGCGTGTCTTTATCAGGCACATGATCACTGTCCAGAGTGAGGTAGTGGAAGCAGGTTTCTGTTGATAGGCGCAAGCCACTGTTTTGGGCATCTAGAATCTCCGGGACAGCCTTGGTAGAGGCGAGATGTACTATATGCAAGTCCAGATCCTTATGTTTTTTTCCGAGATCAATAATTTCTTTGATAGCATCAACTTCGAAGCGGTCCGGCCGACTTTCGAGCCAAGAATCGTAGCTTGTTGAATCGCGAGAGTCTACGGCAGCCTGATCATTGCTTGAACAGCCGCAAGCATGTGCATCAAGTTCGGCGTGGAACATGAGAATGGTAGGCTGGCCCTGCAGCGTTTTCATGGCCAGCTCGACGTCGCGCGAGGATACGCTTGGGAACTCGTCCACGCCTGAGTCCATCATGAAGCACTTGAATCCACGGACGCCATGGCGGACTAGTGGCAGCAGATGGTCTGAATTCCCTGGGATCACGCCACCCCAAAAGGCGACGTCTACCCAGCATTGTCCCCGCGCAGCCTGCAGCTTCGTGTTCAAGTTGTCGACGGTGGTGGTTGGGGGGATGGCATTCAGCGGCATGTCGACAACTGTGGTTACACCGCCCGATGCTGCTGCCTTTGTGCCGGTCTCAAAGCCCTCCCACTCAGTGCGGCCCGGTTCGTTCAGGTGGACGTGAGCGTCCACTAGCCCGGGCAGAATGACCAGCGTGCCATAGTCTTTAGCCGTCGGGTCAATGCCTGTCTCGACATAGAGGATTTTACCCTGCTCAAATGTAATGGTGGCCGGCACCAGCTCGTTGTCAACGAGAACCCTCCGGGAGCAGATTTTCATTTCGCCCAGCAAGTCGTCGGAGATCTCCGAAGCGCGAAGCTGCAGTCCACTGCTGAGAGATAGATGGCCAGCAGCAGGTGATGGATGCACCACCACACGCAGCGGGCTGACCCCTGCTTGGCGGCTTTGCTCACTGCGTTACGCGGAGAGCACCTACTGACCCTAACCACCGGCCCTCTTAGACGCGCGAGCCCAAGATTTTTCAGTAATGAACCTTCCAAGTTTATAAAAATGATGAAAGCCAAAAACTGATCAGCCCCTGGCTTCGGCCAGAGTCCCCTGACCGGGCGTGGCGCGTTGACGAGAGTGCCTATTTTACCTTGTTACGTTCAGGCACAGCTTATCTGACCCACTTGGAGGTTCAATTCGGTTGTTTTTTTTGTTTTTTTTTTTTTTTTTTTCTTTCGTTTTTTCTCCTGGACATATATACAGCAGCAGCAGGCAATAGGGCCCGCCCGGCATCTGTAGACAACATAATAGATATTCCACACTGTGCTATGTAGTTTACGGCAAAATGCAAGCCGCGTTTTATTTGGCGTTCGCGGACTCCGGGTCCCTTGGGCCTTTTTTAAGATTTTGCTTCCTTGCGTCCTGGGAGAATTACACCTGGAACCTGATGTTCTGGCCAAGATGGATTCCCCAGCTTCACTGAGTCTTGGCAGCAAGCGCGGCGTTACGCTCCCGGGCATCGGATTTTGCCAAGTGCACAGCAGCATGCTTGAGCTGAATGACGTTGATGATCTGCTTGAGGAGCCACAGTGGGAACGTCGAAATGAGAATCAGGGTCGCATAGCTGAGCGGCACCTCACGAATGTAGCCCAGATGCGGAGGAGAGCGGAGCGGGAAGCTGAACAGATACAGGCCAATGAAGAACAGCTCGTTAGCGGCGCACAGAGTGAACAGCACCTTATTGTTGGAATAGTATAGAAAGAGTAGCTTGGATTCGTGGCCGATCTTCTTGTGTGAGCTTGACCCCTCAGATAGCGTAGCATACATATGCATATAGTGCGAGGCCAGGTCAAGCGAAATCAACAGCTGGAACACCACCACGTACTGGGGATAGGCGATGCACAGGTAGCAGATAAGCGACGACGTGGTACAGCGATCCGTGACCATGTCAAGAATTGCGCCAAACCGCGACGTTTGGTTGAGACGGCGCGCCATTACACCGTCTAGCGCGTCGAGCACGCAACTCAGGCAGTAAAACACTGTGCACACCTTGGGGTGCCATCTCATGAAGCATAGCGAAACAAAGGCGAAGAGCACCCGCGAGTATCCGATCAAATTGGGCACAAACAGGAATATGTCACCTTGACTGTATGGCCGCGTGGCCGTGGCAGAAGCAGGCGCGGGCATGGTGACGATCCGGCTCGGGCTAGTTTCTTTAAAGGCCGAGGAGTGGGGACGGAAAGTAAGGTTTAGGAACCCTGAGATATTCCACACCTTACTCAGTGAGAGCCTCTAATCGCTGGGAGTACTACTTGGCCACGCGCAGTGCAGCGATAGAGAAGGCTAGGGAATAGAGATACACTTGAACAGGTCTCCCAACCAAAAAGATCAGCCAAGTAGCAGAGAGCTTACAAAAATTGCGAATCACTCCATTGTTTGCTATGTTATGCATGAACACTTTTTTTTTTTTTTGTTTTTTTCTTTTGGTAACATTAATAGGCACCGGCGTACCCCTGGGCTTTGCAGCTCTGGCTGGTGAGCCTGGTGATAGGGATAACAGATTAGCAGGGCCCTGGGCTTCGATATGTATGGGTTGTGGGGAGTAGCAGCAGGAGCAGCAAGAGGGGACTCATGGAAGGCACATTGCCCAAAACGGGAAAAGATCCGAGGAAATGTCTCCATTGTCGCCATATATAAAATGAGAAAGGATCATGAACGTAGCGTCGGAAGCAACGTCAGCGGGGACGTATCCTATGCAGCACCCTAGTGATCGCTAGCAGCCTGGGCTCATGCAAGGGAGCTGCACTAACGCGCAGGCAAGTTTGCAGGGGAGGTGCCGCTAGGAGTCATCAGCAGGTCTCCCTCCAAAATTAGCTACCGGTGTTCTGCCGCTCCGAGCTCGCTTGAGGCATACTTCCCGGACTGGACTGCGATCTAAGTTTCATTTTTCCGCTGCGCATTGACCACTGGGCTGCGCCAGCTGCCGAATCGGGACGTCCCGCTGCACACGTTAAGCCAACGGGAGGCCATCCCCTAGACCACACACACGCCCACGCGTGTGGCTCTATTGATCCCGGACAGCCAGCTGGCACGTCACCCCTCCCCTTCTCTCACGGCTCGGCCCATCACTGTCAAGACACCTAAATCAGCATTCAGCGCGCACTGGCAGATAGCTGAACGGTCCCTCATAGCAAGGATGCACCTGTGAATGAATAGCCTCCGCAAGAAAATCCAAAAGAGTCGTAGCGAGCCGCCCGAGGGGGCCGTGTCCCAGCCAAAGCACACAAGCGATGCCAGGCTAGGTCCCGCTGCTGCGCAACCGCTCCCGGCCAAGCAGATTTTTTCGCAAATGTTCTCGAAGGAAAACTACGCGCGTCGCTTTGGTCGGCGACCGCAGACTTCCGATACAGATATGGATTCAGTCTCCTCTGGCGCCAGGCTGTCCACTGACAGGGTCGACCCTGGCAGAGCGTCGCTGGATCGGGATTCCTCAAGTCTTCTATCCATGGGAAAACAATCTCTCGAAAGAGAGGTTTTGTCGGATCAATTGGCCCAATCACGGACGTCTCCGTCCCGCGCATCCCCTCCATCCTCACGCCGGCTGTCGCATAGATCATTGACACGCTCGCCGCGGCGATCTGCAGATACCCCAGCTCACTCCGAAGACCAATTGCGTTTTTCGGAGCCGCCGGATCTCAAGCGGTCACCATCGCGTGTCGCCCGTCCCATGCTTTCTCTCGCTAATCTTGCTGGGCTGTCAAAGTTCAAATCCAAGGGAGCGGGCTCCAGAAGTCGCTCTAGTGCCCGCACATCAGAGGACTCCTCTCGTTCAAACTCGAACTCTCACTTTCATGCTCATTCGCACACTCCCAGCATTTCGACAATGCATAGCTCGGGTCTCATGAGGCCCTTCCCTCTCCTGCGGTCCCATAGTGCTACATCACCAATCGAGCCCATAATCCCTGGGGTTCCTCAAAAATATGGGTATCCACGCCGAAAGACTGAATCCGATGCCAGCGGAAGCGCTCAAGTATCCCCTGAGAGAGGGTCATTCCCAGAGACTCACTTGGATACTGCTGTTCCAAATATTGGTCAGTTGGGAATCTCGCAAATTAACACTTTGCAGCCAGGGACAGCTCCCGGCTCAGTAGCAGGGACGCCTGTACTCGGCGCTGCAGTGCCAGCGCTTGCGGTGCCTACATTTGGCTCTAGCGCTCCTGGACCACTGAACACGTTGGTAAGTTCGACACTCGCCCCGGGTACACTGGCGGCGCTGTCAATCTCTACTCAACCGCCCAAAAAGGCGGAAGAAAAAGTAGAGTTACCTCCGAGAAGCGGTCTAGACCCCGAGTCATACATTGAAATGCTTTTGTGTTCTGGATATGGGTCTCGTATTGGAGCGTTACTGGCTAAGGACGCTGATGAATATTCGTTTTCGGCGCTCAAGGCTTATACACGCCGGTTTTACTTTATGAATCAACCTGTGGATATGGCTCTACGTCAGTTTTTACTCTACGTGCGGCTCCCACTAGAGACGCAGCAGACGGAGCGAGTGCTACAAAGTTTCAGTGACGTATACCATGAACAAAATCCATGGGTGTTTTCAGACAGTGATCAAGTCTATTTTGTTGTGTTCAGTATGGTTATTCTCCACACAGACACATTTAACCGTAACGTGCGGTACAAAATGACTCGAGCAGACTATCTTAGGAGCGCTTATGTGGAGGGAATGCCCACTGAAATTTTTGAATACATCTATGACAACGTCACATACACGCAATTTATACACGCGGAAGACCTGGCGGGCCCGCACATTGGACAGACCACTCTTATCCACTCACAGCAAGAGAATGAAGAAGGTGCTAGCGCTACTGGCGACTTTGCGTCTCCTCAACCATTGACGGTTCAGCATACTGGCTCTGCGAGCCTAGCGACACCAAACACTCCGACACTTACAGGAGCTACTACTGGTAGGCGTAGCTCGTCCTTTGGATGGTCTAAAGACGTCGATCCCTACACGCCGATCCTCGAAGGGAACTTAGATCCACTACGGCCAAACCTCTCTACGGTGCTATCTGCCGAAGACCCCTTTAGGCCCATGTACGTGCACAGCCTTCAACAGTACGTGGAAATTCGCAAGCTGTTTCTGACCGGCCCTACCATTCAATTGGTATCTGAACGATCCCGCCCGGATGCATACCACGTGGAGCTTGCTGAGAACATGAGCCGGGCTGGCATGAGTACTGAATCATTACTCCAAATTACGAGCCCAGGTGTCGTGGATATCAAGGTCGTTCAGGTTGGAACCCTACTGCGTCGCGAGACATCTAAAAAGATGTCATTCTCCCGGAGTACGTGGCGTGAATGGGGCGCAATTTTAACGGAATCTCAGCTTTATTTGTTTAAGAATGTTGCATGGGTCAAATCCATCATAGAAAGTGAGAGGCGATCCCAGGGAGCGATAACAAGGACCCCACTTGAAGGATTCAGTGCGACATTAGTGCTGTCCACAAAAGATATGGCTGCGATGCAAATTGAGCAGTCTCAGGACCAAAATAACTCCTTCGTGATGGTGAACAGGGCTGGGCACCAGATGTGGTTTGCCGCCGAGACAGAAGAAGATATGATGAACTGGATTCATGTCATTAATTTTGCTGCTGCCTTCTCGACGTATCACATAGGACCTCCTCCTAACTCTGGCACCCCAATGACGCCCGTTATGCAAAGCTCTGGATCAGTTGACTCTGGTTCCCCCTCATCGACCAGAAGGGCCCATCTCTACCGGTCCGCCTCGGATACGTCGTTGATTAGCCCTGGTACGCCGCAGCATGGATCCAATCTACGTGTGGTCGCTATTGCCCAGCAATTGACAGAAATTGATCGTAAAATGGAAGCTATCGAGGGGCAGCTTGTGGAGAACCTGCACAATGCAGATCATCTCCGGTTACTTGCACCCATGCAGCAGAAGACTCGAGATTCACTGGTATTTGTAGCTGGACAGATTGTGTCCAAGTGTGAATGGGCCTGGCTTGAGCGAGCGCGACTTCGGACGTATAGAAACATGTTGGAGATGGATCGACTTGTAGAGGAAGGGCCTAGTCGCAAACAGCAATCAGGACCAACGCCGAAGTCTGGTTTAAGATCTGGAAGCCCTTTTGCGAATGCACTTGACGCCACTGTCTCGCGAACAGGCGGGTTACGACGCGAGGAATCCCGTGAAGATGAGGAGGCGTTGGGCCTCGACTCGTCATTCATTCGTCGTGGTAGTGAGCCATTTGAGGTAAACGGTCACACCTTCTCGGTTGTAAATTTGAACCCAGACCTCGGTCAACGTGCGTCTAGCGATAACTCGGGTGAGTCTGACGTCTACGAGGATGCCCGGAGCTTTGAAAAGTGAGCTCAGAAAAGGAAAATTATTCATAGCATACGCCACAATATGTGCAAATAAATAAAAATAACTTATGACACGCGCGGAAAGCACCAGTATCAGGCCTGGAGACGTGGTGCTTTGCTACGACGGGTCTTATCGAAATGCAAGCTGCTTCGTGTTGAACCCAAATTCAGAATGTTTGGACAGCCGTCTCGGTCTTTCTCGAGAGTGCTACATTCTCGGCAATAGTATGCAGGATTTGATGCTGGAAATCCGCAAATAACACAGCTCGCTTTGGTGCCAAACGCGCACTCGTCGCATATATGTACAGGGACTTCGGGGTTGAAGTAGGAGTCACATACGGGGCAGCGCCCATCACATTTATCACACAAAAGACCTGGCGATGTTCCAGTGAGTCTTAAACACATAATTAAATCAGGACTATGTTTCGACATGGTCGAGCTCGATAGTTGTGTGTTTACACAACAGATGGAAGCTCCAAGACAGATCTTGCTTAAGAACCAAATTAGTCGTGGATGTGTAAGCATTGTCTCGGCGCTTGGTCCCACTCGCGGCTGTCCCTATTCCTCTGGGGGCCCACAGTGAGATTACTCTGCCTCGCGCAGAAGTAACCTCTCAGGATCGCTTTAATGCGAATCCCGGATCAACGTACACATAAAATATGCGGTTTAGTTCAATTTCTACTTTTTTTCCACCTCTCGAGGTACTGAACAAACAGGATTGGTTATGAACGAATTAGCTTAAAGAAATTAGGATGAGAGAATGCAATTTTGGGCCACGCTTCCAGGACAAATCAGAGGAATAAATAAACAAACGAAAAGGAAGTCATCGACGAGTGTAACAGACAAAGCTTGGTTCAATAATATCAGAACATGTGGTGTGCAGTCATAGAGCTGTGCCTGGCGTGGTGACCGCTCACACCGCCCAACGGAGAACCTTGAGACGAATCAGACTCAATGTCAGACTCTATCTTGGTGTTTTGCTTGCGCCGTTTCACAAAAAAAGCGAGGCCAGCTATCGCAGCAAGGGCACACACACCGACCGGAACAGCAACACCTACTGCAATCTTTGTGGCATTGCTATGATGTGCTGCGGCTGAAGTAGAACGAGCAGCAGATGAGCTTGACAAAGAACTGAAAGGCCCACTCGCTGTTGCAGTCACTAGAACAGATTGTGTATGTTGGACGGTAACTGTTTTACCTCCCATGGTCGTTATAACGTTACTCGTGGCAACAGTCCAAGGGGGACTCGAAGCCAGAGTCTGGCTTGTCCAGGCCTCCTGCGAAGATATTTCCTGCGAGCTCCGCTGCTCCGATGAGGCAGCGCTCTGTGTTAGCGGAGAGCTGCTTAGAGGGTGTGATTGTGAAACACTGCGCGGCGCACCCGTACTAATCGAAGATGTAGGCGTACTTATTGCTGCAGTAGCACCAGTATGGCTGGCCGAGGTCACAGAAGGACTACGTGATAACGATGCTAGACCAGAAGGGCTATCCCTGGTCGTTTGGGGATCGTAAGAAGTTGGCTCGTTGCCATGGGTAGTTGAAAGTGGTGCACTTGAAGTCGCTGCGCTGCTGGGAGCTTGAGAACCCGGAGCCACACTTGAGATCGGGAGTGGGGTCGAAGCTGAATCACTTAGTGCAGTGGATGTCTGCCCAGAAGTCGGTGGTTCAATATTTCCGGATGAGACGGCTAAGCTCGACGCACTCATAGAACTAGGTGCAGGACCCCTAGAGCTTGCAGGACTTGCAGATGGGGATGAAGGTGAGGCGGAACTAGAAATGAATGTGGTAGATGCCGACACATCATTTGAGGAAACAAAACTGCTGGGAGTGAGGCCAGAGGATACCGGGCCGGAGCTTGGCACAGAGCTAGGCACCGGCCCAGAACTTGCAGGAGCACTGGTCGAGTACAACGAATTGACACTAGTCAGGACTGAAACAGAGGTGTGCGACGTATAAGTGGAGTACTCGGTGAGTGTGGTCAAAACGCTACTGCTGTTTTCTCCGAGTTGAGTTTCTGCCATTGGCCACCTTGCGACAAGAAAAGTTGGCGCTTCGGTTCCCTTTAAATGAGCCAATTACCACGTGCATATGCATTGGGCCCACTTCCTGCATGAAGGTATTCGGGTGGAAAAGACTATGTTGCGCTCACAAAACAGTAGTTATCAAATGTACAGCTATATGGCTACATTACAGGAACTTCACTATTGATAATGATTTTATGTGGAGGCAGGTATGCTTGAAAACCATGGCTGCAGTTCTATTTCTGGCTAGCAAGGCCCATCCTGCCTAATATATCTCTGCCAGAATCAGCCGAGCCTGCAGCGTTGGACAGTGCCACGCTGCAGGAGAGTGCTGGCGGGGCGACTCACTCGAAGACATTCTAGGAAAGATACTATAGAAGCTCTACGTAAAAGGACAGTATGACGCCAGGGAAGGCAAGATTTTCCGGGTCGGAGCTGGAGTTCTATCAGATTTGAATCGCCATTCCCTAAGTAGAGTGGCGAGCCTAGTTTCCAGCTACGTCATAGCTGGCGTGAGTCTCATGGCCTCTCTGTCGAGCAGCTCGTAGTGCTCAATACCTCACTGGTTTCGCGGAATTCCAATCACGATCTTAACTAGTGTAGAGCCATTGAATTAGCCGCTGCGAGATGGTTGTGCAGATTACGAAACCCAACTTGACGTAGAACATTAAGCTTCTCCGCATAGCCAGGCCCATGGCAGCTAGTAAACCTTGATTCAGAGTATGCAAGCAGTTCAGGAGGGCAACTTAAGGGCTCATAAGAGGATTAGCAGAACATGATGCCCTTTGCCAGGACATCAATTGGGGATATAAGTCCTGATTTTCCCAGTCCTGGGAGTAACAGCTGGTGATGCAAAGATCATGAAATAGCGGATCTTGAGGGCGTCCCGTCCCCGGGTTCCACACCACAAGAAAGCTGGGCTGACCATCCGAGTGGAAGGTAGGAATAGAAATTTAAGTGAGAGAACTCGCAGCCAATATCTGCGAATTATTTGAATGATGCCGGAAATCTTCTACCGCTACGTCGTCGCGGCCAAATTCTGTTTAACCCAGTGGCTATGTGCCACGTTAACCCTCGGGCGACACCTGCAGCCATATGCAGGCGTACCAACTGCATGCATTTGGCGGCCCCCTCTAGCGGCTGGTCTATATGGCGCGGAGCACTACGAGAATTGAGGGGTAATAGAAACCTGGCAAAGCTAATATATAATAGACCATTCGCATTGAAATTTCCTTGGAGGGAAGAACCCCGTTGTATAAAAGACAGAAAGTCGGCGGCCCGTCGGACAAGCTTGATAGGTCACGACGAGTTCAGCACTAGCGCTCGGATATCTACATTCCATGAGAACTCCTATGGGAAAGCACTGCCAACTAAGAATGATTGAGATCAGACTTTGGAAAGCTAATCTCTAGCGCGTTGGAGGAGGCACAGCTAGCCCACTTGCCGTTCGCTTAGCTGCTCGTGCCCAAACACGATCCTGATATGGCCACGGCTTTTCCCGTCTCCTATTCCACGAGCCAGGCACAGCACAGGCGCAGGTACAGGTGACAGACACCATGTGATCACACCCTTGCAGGACGGGGTCACCGTTAATACAGGGCCCGGGAACGGCGATGGGTGGTGTAGCATATCGCTCAGGAGCCCTAATTCATCCTGAGTCACTTCTCAGTTGATTAAGGTGGTATGTGCTCTTTCTAGTTATCCATATTTGTCGGTGCCGTTGTGAGGTTCAAGACCTCGGCGCCAAAGGTCCTCTTGGTGAGCCTGCTGCCTGTCACACGCTCGCCGCAGCCGCGTGACCAACATACCCGGGCGCACCCGCACGCGCGGTTACTCATACATCCAGCCTGCCTATCTAACCGAGCACGATGGCCGAGGTCGGCGACCAAGGCAGCCGCAGCGCGAACCAGTTTGCGGTCCTGTGGCCGCCGACAGGAGCCACAAGGGTGATGGTATGCTCATATGGCGCTGCTGCATGTGCCACATTTGTCGGGTACCCGTTGGACACAATTAAGACGCGGCTGCAGACGTACAGCTACCCCAGCTTTTACCACGCCATTGCCCAGACTTGGCGCGAAGGTGGCATGGCTGCGTTTTACCGCGGGATTTCCGCCTCTTTGATCTCGTCGTCGGCCGCACGGGCTTTCACCATGAGCGTGTACACCGAATTGCTTACTCGGTACCATGCCTTGCTGGGCGCCGGGCACGAGCGCGCACCCCCAGTAACATTCTTAAGCGGAATGACCGCTGGCGCGGCATCCACACTGTTCACGTCTCCATTTGAATTCACAAAAGTTGCCTCACAGGTGGAATCGCTGGTGTACCGGGCCCGCGGTCTCCCGGAACCGCGATCCGCCGGCTCAATACAGGCCGTCAAAGACCTGTCCCGGCGCGGAGGCATCCTCCAGCTCTACGGTGGATACCGATACCATCTGATGCGTGACGCTCTAGGCTCTGGAATCTATTTCACAGTATACGAGTACGCCAAAGAGAAAATGACGACTTTGATGCGGAGCAATACGGGTACCCCTGACCCGCTGAGCGTCGTGGTGGCCGGCGGCACGTGTGGCGTCATCTCTTGGATAGCCGTATACCCCATTGATACCATGAAGTCTGAGTACCAGCGTGACTTGTACTCGCATTCGCTGGCAAACTCGTTGGAGTTCCGAGAGACTGTGGTCCGCAAGCCGCGTTTCCGCCTGAGCTTATCAATATACCGTGGCCTCGGATTCTCGGTTATGCGTACTTGCCTCAACGGCATAGTACTGTTTTCTTGCTTTGAATACTTTATGTATCTCACGCATCCGCGGAACGATGGCGCTCAGCCCAGCCTGCCCCCTCCCAATCTTGCATGCCCTGACGAATGATCAACGCATCTGTACATACTTAGACGACTATATCGGCCCCTGCCGACCGACTGCTTCAAAGCAGCATGATAAGCTAACTGAAATATGCAATGATGATAAATATACAGATGTCTATGGATCTCGAGCTCGCCGTTTGCGTGACCGACGAGTAGAGTAAGTGACCTTGGGAGAGCCTGACTCTTCGCTGTCGCGCTCACGCAGTGATCCCCTTGTTTCCCTGCGGGACGGTCCTGCCGTCTCCAACATTTCGGTGATATCACTCTCGAACATCTCAGGGAGCTCAAGCTTGTCTCTGGGCCCGCCGCCTTTCTTGGCCTTGGGGGATGCTTTTGTGCTGCCCTTACGAGTTTTGGAAGGCACATCAGGCTTGGCTGTGTTCTGATTCTTAGCTAGCAAGTTTGTCTCCGGTTGCTTGATCGTCTCTATGAAATCCGAAGAGCTTTTTCGCTGATCAGTCGGCGTCGCCCACGTGGCTTCTTCCATTCTACGACCAGCCTCTGAGTTCGCTGCGGAACGAGACTTGGGATTCGTCGATTTGTACTGAGGGCTCAAGTCACTGGGGTTAGCTGTTTCCATAGCATGTGGCTTTTCAGGTTCATCTTCAGTGGTAGCCACTAACTTCGATCGCGTAGGCCAAGGTGCATTAGGCAGAAAACGGCCTATGCGAGGGAGCTTAATGCCCCATTTAGAGATAGGTTCACCCGAAGCTGGCTCATCCCCAGTCTCATGGGTAGGCTCGGCGTTGACCTGCAAGGGTGACTGTGGAGCAGGTTCACCTTCAGGCTGCGTTCCCGTAGAGGTTCCACTACTCTGGTTGGAGAATCTCTGTCTTTTGGCTGGCCTCTCTGAGCCTTCTTGACTGGATTGCTCCGCTTGCGCAGTATCAGCTGAACGCTTACGGATGCTTCTACGATCTGGCGACTTATGCTCCGTAAGGCCTCGGGCCGAGTCAGACGGTGATGGACGGTTAAAGGTTCCGATTTCTTGTGCCACAACTACAGGTATCTCAGTATGGTCCGTGGAAAGACGCTTGCTGCCCATGGCTGACAACTCCGACGACCGCTCCCTACTAGCCTTTGTAGCCTTTGGTCGGCCACCGGCAATTTTTCGACTTCCCCTACGAACAGTTGGAGGATCAGGCCCTGACTCACTTTCCAAACTTTTCCTTAGTTCATTAGGAGGCTCGCTTGTCACAGTTCTCCTTGAATCCCCAATAGAAAGCCCCTTGCTCGGAGGATCTTCTGGTTTACTAGTTAAAGACTTCACAGTAAGCTCCTGTAGAGCAGATTCATTAACTTTCGACTCTTCATTATCCTGGGGTTTGCTTTCAGGGCTTGAGCTACCCAGAGGCCTGCGACCGACTGACTCCTTTGAGCTCGCTTTCAGTTCTTTGAAATCAGCAGCGCTAACCTCAGCACTCGCAGGGTTTTTACCCTTGGAGGTCACCGGAGCTCCGCCGAACAATGGAGAATTAGCGAGAAGATTTAAAGCATCTTGTGAGATAGATGTGCGGACGCTTGGAATAACAGGCCTTGGGATTGGGGGCAGCGTACGACCACCAAAGAGAGAAGACTGCGAGAACAAGGACTGAGCTTGCAATACAATTGAATTCGTCTCGTCGCTAGACAGTGCACGAGGTTTGTGACTCAGAGCATCAAGTGTTGGTGTTCCCGACCGAGTTGCTTCGATTTTACAGGCATCGGGAGTGATAGAAAATCCCACATCGAATAGATTCCATAGACCGTCATATTCACTGTACTTTTCCTCATTAGCCCGCACGGGATTAGTAGCCTTAGTATCATTAGTACCATTTGTACCTGCTAAACCGTTTGAATTTTCCACATTAGGTTCTCGCAAAGACGCTTTAATTGGTCGAATTAGGCTGCTCTCAGCTTCCTCACGAGGCAAGGCATCGAAATCTTTCGTGGGGAGCTTACCCCGACTAACCAGATTAGTGTCAATGCTGAACGAGGGGAATACTGCTTCAAAGTCCTTGTTGCTCGGCATCGAGGATGCTTTGCTATCATGCGATAATTGTGCAGGAGTTTGCGCCACGGTTACGGAAGTGGGCTCTGTTACAGAGGCTACAGTTTCTTGTGGCAAATCAGGAGGTTCAGAACTGACACCACCAAGTAACTCTGCTTCGACATGGCTTTGGCTGGGTTCATTACCCTGATCACCGGCCGCAAAGTCAAGCAAGTCTACAGCATCAATAAGAGCGGGTGCCGGTTGAAGGTCCGAAGTCAATACACTGCTGGGTCCAAATGCTGAACGGGCAAATAGCACAGCTTCTTCTACTCCGCCGGTCGGGGAGGTAGCTTCTCCGATGCTGAGGCTGTAATTTTCTAGTTCCATAGGCTGAGGGTTCAGTTCTTGATGGCCGGTGCTATCTTCGAATCTACCATCTTCAACCGCGGAATGGGAGCTCTCCTCTGCATTCGGAACATAGTCTGTCAAATCCTCAGCGCTTTCATCGAGATCTTCAACGCCGTCTCCATCATCCACGCTAGAATATGACTGCTCGCTGTCAGTCCCCGACAAAGAGCTTTCACCGCTTCTATCCACATCATCATCATCGTTATCACTCAGATCGATAACTTCTGGATAATCAAAAGTCACTGGCTTTGTTACTGAGCTCAAATTCTCGGATTGCCACTTAGCTGTCTCCTCAGTTGGTGAGTTGTCGTTATCCGAGCTGTACGACCCAGAACTCTCATCTGAGATTTCTATCGCTTCAGGATCCGACATAAAATGGTCCTCTTCCTCACCAACATCATCGTCATCTTGGAACTCATCCAGATCTTCCTCCATTGCATCGTCAGCGTCAAGGGATTCTTCAGCATCCATTTCCACGTAATTCTCATCTACTCCAAAGGTATCATCACCATCACCATCGCCAGCTTCCTCTAACGCGACCTCGAGCCCGTCGTTGTATTCCTCCTCAACAGCGTCATCGTCCTCTGCCTCGTAGTCGCTATACGCAGCATACAACGGTGGCTCAGAATCCGCAATCAGCTGTGGTTGGGCTATTCCAAGCTCTACAGGATCGACTTCTGGTTCCACAGTAGACTGCTCGCTTGACTGAGACGTGACAATTGAAGCTCCATCAGCAATGTAGCTGGCATCCCGGGCACCGGGCCCCTCTGCATCAGCACTGACGATGGTTCGGCCTATCATGCTTGCATCAAACTGGTCGCCTTTATTATCGAGAGGCGTTTTCTCCACCGGGGTCGCCTCTTTGCCGATAATTTTGCCCAGCAAATGAAAGCTTGCTTCGGGATCGGCTTGCGATGACGCCCAAAACGAGCTGTCAGAAGGCTGCCCCTCGGGAACATTGGTGACTTCTTCGGGCCGTGCTAGCGCAGCGCGCAAACTTTCGCAGGCCGCGCGGATCCATGAAGCGTCGGAGCGCGGTCGCCCGGATCCACGCTTGTGACGGAACGGTGGTCCAGCCATTGAACAGTGGAAGCGCGGTGGGCAGGTTGGCAAGGCTGGGAGTTTCTCGCTTAAGCCTGCTGCTGTCTTGGGCCTACTTGGGAGGCTATCGTGGCGTGGGAACAGGGTCGCTAGAGGGGGGGGGGGGGGGGGGGGA